>JAMKPZ010001635.1:0-51985 GCA_024699675.1 Amphibolis antarctica | reverse complement strand
TTTTCTTCTTTTCTTTTTTTTCCTTTCCTTCTCTATAATTTTAATAATTAAATTTTTAATTGATTGTAGGATTTTAGAGTAAATAATAATTTTTATTCATATAATGTAATTAAAATATTTTAAAAATTCTTACATGAATTAATTTAAAAAATAAAAAATAAAATTTGTGAGAATATAAAAAAGAACGTTATTCATTAGCAAACATAAATTTTAAAAATTTAAAAAATTGAATTTTTAATGTTTTGATAATTCTACTATTTTTAAAAAATAATGTTTATGTAATAATTTTTATTTTTCCTTTATTTTTTATTTTTTCTCTTTTTTTAGATGTGTTTCTTTTTTCTTTTTCTTTTCTTCCCTATTTCCTCTCATACGCTGCCTTGACCCTTCTTCCTCAAGGCTCCCCTTCACCTGAAATGATTTCAGGCAACGAACCCAGCTTTCCACAAAAACTACTACAACTAGACACTTCAACATTTGTGGAGAAGCCACTGACGAAGGTTTCAAAGATTGGCAACAATGTTCAACAAAAGGTTTACATTAAGGGTACGTTTATTTAAACTTTAGAATACAACTCCTAACTCCTAAAGTGAAACTGTAACAATACCTTAAAAGAGCAATGCTTCAAAAAGGAATAGTAGTTCAAAAATTGCGTTTATTTGTTAGAACAGTATTTTTTAAGAATATTTTGAAAATTCCAATTTTACCCTTACATACTAATTTTTTTTGATAAATGTTACTAACAATATTTTAAAAATCTATTTTATTAAAATATTTTTAAAAAGAAATAAAAGTATTTGTAAAGTTTCAATGTTATAATTTTATAATGTTAAAAATATTTTAAGTGTAAATAAAGTACGTCAACAAATATAAATTGATTTCACAAAGATTTTCAACAGTTATAATGAAATACTTTTAATTTCAAAAATTATAATGTACTAAACTAAATTATACTACTCTTGAACAAATACTCCTAATTCAATCATAGAAAAATTTTAATAACTAAAATTTTCATAAGTAAATTTTCAGATGGTGAAATAATTAATGTTTACTTACAAAAATAACTAAACAAAGAAGAAAAACAAAAATCTGAAAAATCCTGAAAAATAAAGAGGAAAAACGAAAAATTGAGAATTCCAAATTCCAAAAATTCCAAAAAAAGAAAAGAAAACCAAAATCTCAAAAATCGCCTACAAAATCAGCATACAAGGAGGGTAGTTGTGTCCTTTGAACTTCAAGGAACAGCTATTGTTTTAAGAAGCTATGGATGAACAATTCCTCTGTCAGATGAAAAATCAATTACGTTGAAATTAGTACTTTAAGATCTTAGAGCTGTCACATTAATCAAAAAAAGAATGTTTATTTGCATAACTCTAAAAAAAGCTCTAATCCACTCTAGAAGTTGAGAGTAGGTGCAAACAAACGCACCCTCAATCAATGATTAATCTAACTTTGGATCAATCAACCCTTTTACTAAATCGGCCAATCTGGCAAAAATACTCTAGATTGAAAGATCCATCAATCCAACATTAATCCATCGTTCAATTTGTTGTATTTTCAAGAATGCATGGGATATCGGTATCATTGAAAGAGAAATCTGAAACGGATCAGCACCTTTAATTTTAAAACCTTGCTTGGGAATTCAAATCACATCAGCACAACATGGCATTGAAGTGTGCCACAAGTCAACATGATTGGTGCCTACAAATCTGCTTAAGGTAATCATGCAGTGCCAACATGATTCAAGAAACCTATTAGACTGTTTTTATAGTCCAATCAGGGAGACCAATTGGCCCAGGCAATCCAACCAATAAAACCGGCCAGTATGACTGGTATAAAAGTATTGGGAAAAAGACTGGTTGATTTTTCTTTTTTTGCAAAATTAGTTTTTTTTAATAAACAGTATTTTTCTTGAATAATCATTTTTCATTTTGCTTAATGGTATTCTAAATATTTCTGTAACATTCTAAATACATATATCTTTCGGGATTTTTTGTTGATTTTCTCAATCTTCCGCTATATTCCGTATTTTCAATTTTAATTAATTAAAAATGGCATCATCCAGCCCAACTGTTTGGACCAGTTGGACCAAAAGTTGAAAAGAACCGGATAGGAAAATAATCCATTTTCCGGTCCAATTTTGAAAACATCAGTAACTGCATAAACGCATGCATACATACATTCATAGATGCATGCATGGAATGTATTCGCAACTACTGGTTTATGATACATTCTAGATATAAAACAATTAGATAAAAAATATAAAAACCGTATACTCATTAATCTAGACATTTTTTTATTAAAATAACCAACGAAAGTCTATTTACAATTTTACCAATAATCAAATATAAATTAAATTTCAATAAAGAAAAGAAAATCACTTTATCAAGTAAAATTATTTCTTCTTGGGAGTATGTAACTTTTTATATGTGATGTAAATCATATAAGAATTCTATGATTTCTTAGCAGTCAAAAATATGGAAGATAAATTTTATTTGAAAACTTATACAACTATAGATCAATTAAAAATTCAAATATATATCCAAAAATATGTGAAAATGTCAAAAACTTTATTTTAGCTTAATTTTACCTTCCTTTTTGCAAAAATAGAATTAAAAGGTTGGAGAAATTTAAAAATAAATAACAATTATGTGAGATTTAATGGAAATAAATAAATATGTTAAAGTAGGCAAGTACAATAAGAGAGAAGATTATAATTAAAGGAGTAATTAAAAATTAATAAAATTTGTTCTTATGACCAAAATTTGTAGAAATTTACATAAACACTGTAAGCCTGTGACGATTTTATTGAAAAAGAGTAGTCGTACCTATTGAAGATAAAATAAGAGAAAATCAGTTTAAGTAGTTTTTTTTTTCAGTTTAAGTAGTTTAGTCATATTCTTAGAAAACTACGAAATGCATCCATTAGGAGAGGAGAATTAATTAATGCAAAAGAAATCAAAAGAAGTGGATATAAGCCAAAAACTACTTGGTTAGGAATGACAAGTAAAATTTAAATTTATACTATTTAATTAAAGATTTAACGACTAATAGAAATACTTAGAAAAAAAAATTTATATGACCAATCACACAGTGGGATTATAGCTCGAATTGTTGCTATTTATCTACTGTTTGTTATATCATTGAAATAAAATATATTAAAAAGCGAAATTATCAATGATAAAACAAACAAACATATCTTGAATGTGTGCAATTACCAATAGAAACAAAAAAGGCAAAACTACTGCATGTATCTTGAAATGTACCCCGGATATGTGTACTGGTTAGAAATATTTAAGCAAGATTTATGTATCCGATCACACATAGTAAGATTAAAATATTGATAATTGTTGATGAATGTGTAATTATCAAAGAATCACAAGTCACTAACTGAAAAATATAACTGAGTATTTAAGAAAAATAACAGCAATGTATCTAAATAATGAAATAATGCCAATAACATAAAATCAATAACCAATTCTGTGACATAATGGATGCCAAGTAAAATGTGATCCCCTTCATAATCCTCTTTTTTCCTTTTTTCAACTAGAAAAAAAGACCGTTTAAAGGCAGCAAAGATAAAAAAGACATATTTTTATTTTTCTCTGGTTCTATCAAAACAAACATAATGCTTAATAACTATAAAAATTGAAATGGCTGTTTTCCCCCATTTAAAATAGTGGATCCACTATATCATACTAAACAATGGGATTTTTAGATGTTTAGAAATTTACATTTTAATCATCTTCAAAAATAACTGAAACACTAAATTTAAATAATTATCATAAAAAATTTTAAAATAATAATCCTCATAGCAAGTATTACTTGCTCCAACCTATTCAAGAACGAAAATGCAGCTAAATACACATTACGGCTGACATAAGGAAAATATTAGATTTCTACATCAAAAATGTAGAAGAATTATTAACTTATACAAGAAGTACGCACCTGGCAGGTATCCACAATAATGGAATCATTTCTAGCCTTGTGGTTTTTCCAACACTCCTGTGCAAATTCCTCATCAAGATGACCATCAGAATCTTTTGCTTCAATATATGGTTTGCATTTTACACGATTTAAATCTTCATGTAGCCCATCCAATAGAAATGCAAGAAGTTCCTAAAAGGAAATTGAACACTCAGAAAAAAAATGAAATGAAATTTATTCTGGAGGTCTCCCTCAGAATTACACAAAGAAAACATAACTGAAAAGGTCTTAGACAAGCAGGTGAACATGAATGAAATAAGTTGAAACATGATTTTCTCTATATTTTCACTAATGACAAATTACATGGTATATATATACAACAGTAAATGGGTAAACGGATCAGTATCCATTTATCAAACACTCCCCCTCAAGCTAGAAGGTAAATATCGAACATTCCCAGCTTGGTACAAAAATTGTTAAATACACCAACACTAAGGCTCTTTGTAAAGATGTCAGTAGTTTGGTCAAAAGACCGAGTGTATGGCATGCATACAAGTCTACATTCAACTAACTCTCGAATATAATGACAATCAATCTCAATGTATTTAATTCTCTCATGGAACGTATCATTGTTGTCGATGCAGACGGCGGCCTGGTTATCGCAGTGCATCACCATAGGAGTGGGTACCTAAACACCTAACTAAATAAGGAGGGATCAAAGCCACATCAATTCACTGGCAGCCTGGGACATGGCTGTGTATTCTGCCTCTGCACAAGACTTAGATGTCACATTTTGCCTTTTACTACTCCATGTCACTAAATTACCTCCAACACAAGTACAATATCCTAAGATTGACCTCCTATCACCTTGACCGCTTTCATAACTGGAATCTGTGTATGTCATGACATTGAGATGGCCATTGTTCGAGTACATCAACCCTTTTCCCGGATTGCTTTTCAAGTAAGATAGCACACATAAGGCACCATGCTAGTGAACCTCCTTCGACTCCTGCATAAACTGACTCAAGAGCCCAACAACATAAGATATGTCTGGCCTAGTAATAGTTAGGTAAATAAGCTTACCTACCAATCATCTATACTGACTTGAATCACTATAACACTCTGAAGACTCCCAAAAGAGAGGTTTAGCCATAACGGGAGTGCGTTCTGGTTTACATCCTGTGAGACCTGTTTCTTCCAACAAATCCAAAACATATTTTCTTTGGGAGAGAATCATCTTTTGTTTAGCATATGCAAACTCAATCCCTAGAAAGTATGTAGGTCTGCCCATGTCTCTAATATCAAAATGTTCTGAGAGCGCTACTTTGACGGACTTGACTCCAGCAACAATATCACCTGTCACTAAAATGTCATCAACATACACAACCAAAATAGTATAACCAGAAGGACCCTTTCGAATGAAGATAGACACATTTCTTAAACTCATACTTCACCATCACAAAACTAAGTTTGGCATACCAAGCATGAGGGCTTTGTTTCAGACCATAGAGAGCTTTCTGTAAGTGACACACCTGATTCTCCCCTTGAGTAACATACCCAGGAGGTTGCTCCATATAGACGTCCTCCTCCAGATCACCATAGAGTAAGGCATTACGAACATCTAGCTAAGAAAGGGACCAACGCCAAGTAATAACTAGGGACAGGAGAACACGAATAGAGTGCAAGCGGGCCACCGAAGCAAAGGTTTTAGCATAGTCTAAATCATGAGTTTGCATAAAACCACCAACAACTAAGTGGGCTTTGTAGTGGTCAATGCTACCATCGGGGCGATGCTTGACAGTGAAGACCCACCAACAACCAACAACCAGAGTATCAAGTAGGCGAGAAACCACCATCCATGTCCATCAAGTAAGCAATGCCTGCATTTCAACATCCATTGCATGCTTCCAATGGGGAATGGTAAGCACCTCATAATGATCCTTAGGAATTGATTCAAAGGAAAGAGAAAGGGCAAACCACTTGTAAGAAGGGGAAAGCGCAACGTAGGAAAGGGAGTGGGAAAGAGAGTGCTGGGTGGAGACACAAGTACCTTTGTGAAGGGCAATGGGCAAATCAAGAGACGGATCTACAATAGAGCAAGGAGGGGCAGTAGCCGGGGCAGGAGGCGATGCAGGAGGATGACGTCGCTGATAGACCTGCAAAGGTAGAGGCGCTGGAGGAGGAGATTGCTCTACAGATGACACATAGGGAGGACAAGAAGAAGGAACCATTGGAGGAAGGGGGATGGCATCAATGGAGGGAGAGGGAACGGAGGAACCAGAGAAAAAGGGGGTATCCTTAAGGAAAACAACATCAACGGAGACGATATCGATGAGACAGAGGATGAAAACACCGATAACCCTTCTGGGTGCGAGGATAACCCAGAAAGACACAACAAAGGAAGCAGGGTGACAACTTATCAAGTCCAACGGTTAAATCCTTGACAAAGGCTGTACACCCAAAAACTTTGGGAGGAAGAGAGAACAGCTCTTACCGAGGAGAAAGCCGCACCGCCTAAAGGAGCAGCAAGCATGCAGTTAATGAGAAAAGCCGCAGTTAAAATTGCATCAGACCAAAAAGACTTAGGAACATGTGTCTCAACCAATAAGGTGCGAGCGACATCGACAATGTGTCGATGCTTACACTCAGCCACACCATTTTGATGAGAGGTATGAGCGCATGTGGTTTGATGAATAGTGCCACGCTCAAAACATAAAGAGGCAATGGAAGATTGAATAAACTCAAGGGCATTATCAGTGTGAAACAATTTGGGAGTAATGGCAAACTAAGTACGAATTTCATTAAAATAGCGAAGGATTACATCAAGGACATGTTGACGATTCTTTAACAAGTACACCCAGGAAACCCAAGAAAAATCATCAACAATGACAATATAGTAACGAAAACCACCAACAAAGGTAACCCTAAACGGACCTTAAACATCACAATGTACTAAATCAAAAGCATGAGACACAAACAACAATTGACGACTAGGGTAAGTAACACGAGACTACTTACCCAGAATATAAGACTGACAGGTAAATGTGTGAAGAGACACAAACGGAAGGACTTCACGAAGCCGACACAAGGGAGGATGACCCAAACGACGATGCCACAACAAAGATGAATCACCAGACGCCACAAACGAGACCAATCCACGAGTAACACCGTCCTACACCAAGATGTAGACGCCCCGACCCTGCTCAAGGCCCAAGCCAATCCTCTTGTCTGTCTACATATCATGAAAGGTACAATGAAATGGGTAAAAAATGACAAAGCAATATAAGTGTTTCGTGATGGCATTGATGGATAAGAGATTAACAGGAAAATTAGGAATATACAACAATTTTTCCAGAAAAATATCTTTGGTGGAGGAAGTGGTCCCTTCCCCAGAAATAGCACAACTACGGCCATCAACAAGGGCAACAAAATGAATATTGGCACAATGGGTGAGGCGATCAAAAAGAGAGCGATTACCCGATATGTGATGGGAGATGCCTGAATCAACAATCTAATCATCACTAGAGGTGGATGTACGAGCAGAAGGCATACCATTGGAGAGGACATGAACAGTAGTAGCCTTACTGTTTTGTTGAGTACGAAGTATTATAAGTTCATCAAAATCAACCTGAGTGATCTGCACGAGCAAAGGGGCAACAACAGCAGAATCGGGGTCCGAAGGCAAAGCTGAGGACGACACTAAGTGCGCGGAGGGAGTAGGCGTCGGGCGTCCAAACTTCGCCCAACACCTATCCGAGGGGTGGTTTAAACGGCCACAAGAAATTTTCTTGTACTTGCCTATGTTAAAGGCACACCAGGAAAAGGTCTAGCCTAAAAAATGGAGAGGACACAAGAAATCCATGTCAGGCTTATGCACATACATAAAAGACAATCCAGTCACCTAACATAGTAAGAAGCAAAATGTTATTTACCGATCTAGTATGTAGACAAAGTACAAATCCATGGTCTAAACATATGAAATGATGTAGATCAGATCTCTCAAAACATATGATAATCAAGCAACCATTTTTAACATTGTCAATATTCTTACTCTCAATGAATGAACAAAACATATAGAGATTGACTATCATTACATGCAAGATATCGTGATAAGAGGCATATCTCCACTCCTTACAGCTCACACTTAATCCTTAAAGCAATTAGTGGACATTTTCACAAAGGGGTTGATTGTTGATGGCTTTGAGACTCAATGTACCAACTAGACACGATAGATACATGTTCCATCTTGAGAGACACTTGATATTATGTATCAAAGTAACATTAGCAAGATGGGTTCTTGGGTATCTGTTTAATGTAAGGTGTTAGATTGTTGGGTTATTGGATACTTCAGGATCCATTTAAAGATCCATATCTAAACTCATTTAGCCTATATATGTAATGATAATAGATTGGAATGATATACCACAGAAAACCTAGTTTTCTAGGGTTTTTCCACTTTCTTCTCTCTTTCCACTTGGTATCAGAGCCAGCACCGCCGATCGTCACATCCACGCGTGCGCAACCCGTGCACGCGCGTGTCCTAGTCGCTTGCCAGCCACCAGCCGCCAACCACTCGCCAGAGTCTCCCCCCTTAAGCACCTTAGCCACACTCACCTTCAACACAATCGCCGGGACCCTGATCTCCGACCGCTTGTATCCACCGGGGAATAGAGTGCGCACGGACTTTCTGGCCAGATTCTGCTGTGTACAGTGCACAGCCTGGTCTGCCTCCTGGATGTTGTGTACAGTGCACCTGTCAGTAGGCGTGGGTCTTCCTTAGGGCAGATGCCTTAAAGGTCTATCCATTTTTTTGATTTTGCTATCTCGAGTCTGCTTGGTCCATCGCAGACTCGGCTTCATCATCCTTGGTCTGCTTGGTCCACCGCAGACTCGGCTTCATCATCCTTGGTCTGCTTGGTCCACCGTAGACTTACCAATGGCCAGTTCCTCGACCCCTAAGAGTGGTGACCTCCTTGTTAGGAGTTTCCCTAGCATTTCCCAAAAATTAAATGGATCAAATTACATACTTTGGGCGCAAAACTTTGAGAATGTTGTGATAGCTTTCCGTCAAGAGTATCATTTGTATCAGCCTCCTCCTGATGTGAAAGATCCGCAATACAGAGACTGGCTGACTGATAATGCCGCTATCATCACTTGGATGGTCTCAAGTATGGATAACTCTGTTGCTAATGAAGTATCCATGCTCAGACCTGCCAAGGTTCTATGAGATACTGTTCGCCACATATATGATAATGATAAGAACATATCCAAGACTTTTTCGATCTATGAGAGTTTACTTCAGATTAGACAGGATGACAGTTCTGTTCAACAATTGTTCAGTACTCTTCGAGGATTGATGAACGAGCTCAATGTTTATCAACCTCCCACCTCCGATATCCGCGTGTTCCAACGCTACCGGGAGGAGCTTGCCGTTGTTGTGTTCCTTGCTCCTCTTAACCCAGATGTTGCGTCTCAGATTCGCGGATCCATTCTTAGTGCTGAGCACATGCCGAGCCTAGATGAGGCCTTTGGCAAGGTTCTACGTGTTGCTACTGGCTTATCTAAACCCCATGTTGCTGACCCATCCACCTTGGTTGCCTCCCGTAGTCGTAGTGGACGTGGGGATAGATCATGACCTAAATGCCAATGGTGTGGCAAATTAGGTCACAAGAGTGAAAAGTACTGGGAAAAGTTTCTACACTTAAAACCTCAATTTGCTCGTGCCACCACTTTCAAGCTACAAACTGCTCCTCCAGTTTCTTCAAGATCTACAACTGTCACTTTATCTCAGGAAGATTATGCTCGTCTCCTTCAGGGACAGGGACAACCTCCTACTGCCATGATAGCATAGGCCCCGCTCCATCATTCAGGTATACAATCTTCTAAGGCCTTGATTGCTTCTGCAGGTGATTCTTGGGTCATAGACTCTGGCGCCACTACCCATGTTTCAGGTACCTCTACCCTGTTTGAGAAGCTTTATGCTCTTCCTGATCACACCTCTATTACTATTGCCGATGATCGCTCGTGTTCTGTATCTGGATAGGGGGAGATTCAAGTCTCCTCGCAGATACGGCTAAACGACGTCTTTTATGTGCCCAATTTTTCCTTTAACCTATTATCCATTAGCGCCATCACCTTCCAGTTACAATGCTTTGTGACCTTTTTCCCTTTTCATGTTATTTTTCAAGACCTTCAGACGGGGAAGAGGATTGATTTGGGGTGTAAATCCTCAACTTCTGGAGCTTATGTGTTAATTCAGGATCGTATTCCAAGAGGATTGGCTGCTGGGATTGATAGTTCTGATCCCTCCTTTCTATGGCATTGTCGGCTTGGACATCCTTCACATCAAAAGTTGTGTCAAGCCCTTCCTTGGATTTCTGTTTCTTCTTTTCAATGTGAGTCTTGTTAGCTTGGGAAGTACCATCGTGCAACCTTTAAGCGTCTTCGTCTTGCATCTCCTACTAGTATTTTTGATATTGTTCACTGTGATATCTGGAGTCCTAGTCGTGTCACGTCTGTTGGAGGGCACAGGTACTATGTTGTGTTTGTTGATGATTACTCTCGTGTCTCGTGGATTTATCTATTAAAGTCCCGTAAAGATGTTCTTGATGTATTCAAAAAAAATTTGGTTGAAATAAAAAATCAATTTGCTATTTTACCCAAAGTCTTGCGCACAGATAATGCTCTTGAGTTCCTTAGTCAGGATTTTCAGGCTATTTATGCCTCCTCTGGAATTATTCACCAGACTACCTGCCCTCATACTTCTCAATAAAATGAGATTGCTGAACGTAAACATCGTCATATCTTGGATGTTGCTCGCACTCTTATAGCTCACATGAAGGTTTCCTATTATCTTTGGTCTAATGTTGTTCTTACTTCCGTCTTCTTGATCAATTGTATGCTTTCAACTCCCTTAGGAGGGGCTGTTCATCTTTCTCGTCTGTTCCCTAATCGCGATTTTTTTCCCATACCTCCTAAAGTTTCTGGTTGTGTGGCATTTGTCCACGACCACAAGCCTGGTATTGACAAGCTGTCCCCTCGTACCATCAAGTGTGCCTTTGTTGGTTATTCTCATCGTCAAAAGGGGTATCGGCTATATCATCCTCCAACCCAACGCTATTATGCCTCCATGGATGTTACCTTTTTTGAGTCTCAGTCTTACTTCTCTGATGAGTCACCACTCTCCACCAGCTTGCCGTCTGATACACCTGAACTCTCACCCCTCAACATTCCATTGCCTACTACTTTCACACCTCCCGTTGAGAACTCCTCTCAGTCTAATACCTTGTAGGTTTATCACTGACGAACACATGCTCCTCCAGTTGAGAACTCGTCCTCCACCTCTGATCCGGCTGCAGGTTCTCCTCCTATGGTACCACCTTCTCTTCTTGCTGATAATGACCTTCCTATTGCCTTACGTAAAGGAACTCGCTCATGCACTCAACATCATTTATCTCATGTTGTATCCTATGCTAGCCTTCCTTCTGACTCTCGTACTTTTGCTCTAGCCATCTCTGACGAGTCTATACCCAGGGATTATCAAGAAGCTTTTAAGGTTCCTCATTGGAAGGTTGCCATGGATGAGGAGATGGGTGCCCTTCTCTCTCGTGGCACATGGGAGCTTGTTTCATGTCCCCCTGGAGCGAATGTGGTCTCCTGCAGGTGGGTGTTTACCATCAAGCGTGGGCCTAATAGCTCTGTTGAGCGCTACAAGGCGCATTTAGTTGCTCGTGGCTTCACTCAGGAGTACGGCGTTGACTATTCCGAGACTTTCTCGCCAGTGGCACGCTTGGACTCCATTCGTGTTATTCTCTCTTTGGCCATCAATTCTTCCTGACCATTGGTTCAACTGGATGTCAAGAATGCATTCTTGTATGGTGATCTTGATGAGCAGGTTTATATGGAGCAACCTCCTGGGTATGTTGCTTAGGGGGAGACACGTGTCTATGATCTTCACAAGGCCATTTATGGTCTCAAGCAAAGTTCCAAGGCTTGGTTTGAGACCTTCTGCAGAGTTATGTGGAGTGATGATTTTCACAGTTGTAGAGTGAATCACTCTATCTTTGTCAAACACACTACTCATAATGTTACCATCCTTGCCGTATATGTGAATGATATGTTATTGACTGGTAGTGATACCTAGGGCATTGAAGACACTAAGCTTTTTCTGCGCAGACACTTTGCCACCAAAGATATGGGCACTCCTCATTACTTCCTAGGTATTGAATTAGTGCATTCAGATGAGACCATGTCGCTGTCCTAAAGGAAATATGTCTTAGATCTACTCAAAGAGACTGGGCGTGAAGGGTGTAAACCAGAGGAGACACTCATTGAACAGACTCACTCTTTATGGGACACTGAATCCCCCCTGTTTGATGATCCAGGTAGATATAGGAGACTTGTTGGGAAACTTATCTACCTGACTGTCACCAGACCTGATATATCTTACACAGTTAACTTATTGAGTCAGTTCATACACTCTCCCAGGGAGGTTCATTGGCGAGGGGTCCTTCGCTTGCTGGCATATATTAAACGTACTCCAGGAAAATGCCTTCTCAATAAGAAGCATGGTCATGTTGGTATTAAAGGCTATTCTGATGCTAGCTATGCAGGAGACAGAAACAGTAGGAAGTCTACTTCTGGTTAGTTGACCTTCATTGGGGGTAATCTTGTTACTTGGAGGAGCAAGAAACAGAATGTGATTGCAAAATCTAGTGTCGAAGCAGAATACAGGAGTATGTCCAATACATCAGCTGAGCTTGTGTGGCTCAAAGCGTTGCTGTTTGAACTTGGAGTCGATCATACCAGTCCAATGCCAATGTACTGTGATAATCAGGCTGCCATACATATTGCATCCAACCCCATGTTTCATGAGAGAACCAAACATGTAGAGGTAGACTGTCACTTCATTCGAGATAATGTTCAGAAGAAAGTCATATCTACACCCTTTATCAAGTCTGAAGATCGAGTAGCAGATATTCTCACCAAATGGTTGAATGCTACTCCTTTTAAAAGATTGTGTTGTAAACTAAGTATGTGTGATATGTATATGCCCCAACTTAAGGGGGAGTGTTAGATTGTTGGGTTATTGGGTTATTGGGTTATTGGATAATTCAAGATTCATTTAAGGATCCATATCTAAACTCATTTAGCCTATATATGTAATGATAATAGATTGGAATGATATACCACATAAAACCTAGTTTTCTAGGGTTTTTCCACCTTCTCTCTTTCCACTTAAGGTGCCTAATAAATCTTATTTACATGTACTCACTAATCTCATTAGTGCTTAATCGCAATTATTCTCTCACATTACCCTTTATGATATTTTAAATTCAAGTTATACCTTCTATATTCTATAGTATCCATATGAATAATATTATCATGCAAATCAAAATATAATAAATCTTACCCAATAAGAGAAAGGGTTAGCTTTTGCATTTTTATTTCCAAAATACCTTTATAATATTGTGAAAATTACTAACATGTCCTTAAACATAAAAAGGTGATTACGTGATGTCTAAATTCCACATCAAATGCACAAATAACAAAAGAAAACACTACTTCAATATTATATTCCAATCATGAAATTGAACATCGACACATGTCAACTATATATTACTAACACATGTTGATTTTTTTAACTTGTTGCAATGACATCAAAAATGATATCAACATGATAAGTTGTTAATAAAAGATAATTTTCTTTATCATATTTCTATAGATACAACTTCAAGACCCTATTTGTTTTCACGTTTTTCACTATATACCTTCCTTTTTCATTATATACTACAATGGTCTACAATAATATTTATCAAATAATTTTAACATTTTATACTAAAAAATCATATCAAAACACTTACATTGTAAATCGTGTAATTTCTTAAAAAACATGAACATCACCTCATCTAATTCTATCTCTTAAACAAACACATTCCAAGTCTAACATAACAAATTTTTAATAACACATGTTGATTTTTCAATTTATCGAAGTTTAGTATGAAATCAAAAATGAATTCCTTGATTCCAATATAAACAATATATTCATGCAAATTAAACTTTAATAAGAAAAATAAAAAAAGGAATTAAAGCAATAAAAATGAAAAAATAAATTATTTTGTATCTTTCAAAAAATGAAAAAAACTCCATTCATTTTTCTTCTGCAATGAATGTAATTGGAATTAAATACTAGAGTTACAAGTTAAAAAAGAGCAGATACATTAAGGGGGAGTTTGTGCCCTTAGAAAGTTTGGGAAATGGTAGGAAATGGTGAAAAATTTGACTTATTATTTCCCACCATTTTTATCATTTCTTATACTTTCCAAATGCACAAACCCCCCTTAAGTTACAATTCCTAGAATTGAAATTACAATCTCTCAGAAATACAATTCTTATTAGAACTGTAATATGAAACTGTCACAAAGAGAGATCATTTCATAAACCATGGATCAGTCAATAAAATTGATGCCTTTGTGGGTTGTCCTGAGGAATTTCCTACCGAATTATGGGTCTTCCATTGTCCAGAAGTTGTATTACTGGATTCATATCTGGTAGTTAAATGGCTTTTGAAATGCTGATGGGAGTAGAGTTATCTAAGTCCATTCTTAAGAATTTTCCAACAATTGGATTTGTCAAATTAACTATGGTAAGGAAATCAATATCGATGAGTAATAAATTTATTTATGCTTTTCTGAGTACATAATAAGTGAGAATTGAAAGATTTTTTTGTTGGAAAAGAGGGAATCACGGTTTCCAGGGATGACTTTTGAAACATGAAAACAACCATGGTTCTCAAGCATTGTGAAAATGTTTTTGGGTGGTGGTTGAATTAGGTGATGCTTTAGTTGCAATAGTTTACTGGTGGGAAACAGATTGGGTTCAATACTGGGAGTGTTGGGTATTGGGAAGTATCCATGAGAGAAATGTCATCGCTGGTCAGTGTTCTGGGTGAGATTGTGTGGGTAATGGTAACCCTAATTTATTACATGTTTCTTGGTCTGGAATTATTTGGGATTGGGACGACTGTTTTAAAAGGGGCAACTATGGTGTTGAACTTTACACATTCTTTAGGATATCTTGCTGCAGGGAATGATGCAAGAGATTATCTAGGCATCATCTTGCATCGATTAAGGGTATAACATTTTCTCTCTCAAGTCACTTCATTCAGGTAAAATGGTCACTTTAGCAAAGGAGCATTCCTACGATATCAAGGTTTTTTTTCTTAACTGGTCTTGCACAAGGATGAGTAGTCAGTATTGGCACTAAAAAGAAGAGTATTACAGTTTTCTTTGCTTGCTGCTGTTGCTGATGTTCCATGTTCGAGGAAGACTTGTAGCACCTTCTTTTGTTACATTGTTGATTTTCAGGTTAGGCAGCATCTGAGTTTGTTTGCATCAAAATATCTGAACACTGAGCAAATTTTAATAATAGCTGGCATGAAGTATTTGTCTTTGAGTTCAAAAAGAGATATTTGAATGACCTTTGCTACATGCTATACAGTGGAGTCAATGGCTTGAAAGCAAGAACCATTGAAGGGCTCACTACTTCCAGGATATCTTTTTTTTTCAAATTGGTGGATCTCATTTAAAAAGTTCATAAAAAAGTATAAAACAGAAAATGAAAACAAAGTAACAAACCAGAGATATAAGCATGATAACCAAATAAAACAAGTGAAACAACATGGACAGAATTATTTCAATATAGAAAAACAAGCAAAAGAAAAGGATACTATGAATGAAACACCATCGCATCTCATGAGGTTGATGGTTGCTTTTTATATCAGGGTTATATCATGAAATTTCTGTTGGCCCCACACTTTCATGGATAGAGGAATTGCTACCAATCTTGGCATTGTCTTTGGCTATTGGATGTATTTTTATTTGTTATTTATTTTAATTTTTTAGTTATGATTGAATCAATCTATTAACTTATTGAACTTATTGCTTTTTTTTCCTCCAGTTTTTCTGATATGCATATGACTTCTAATGTACTTAGTGCTCTAATAGTTTAAATTGTGAACGGAGAAGATCAAACAATTAATTTACAAAACATAAATATTCTAGTTTGTCAAGTAAAATGCTTTGGTAAAAAAATGCTAAGTGGTGATCTTAACTTGAGAATCATGTTGATTATAGCCACTAAACTGTGGGGCAAACAAGGCAAGTTTTGATTTAAATGCACGTGGTGCCACAGGTGTTCTCCCAGAAGACCATAATTTTCTTAATAGCTCACCAAATGCAATGGCAAGTTCACCCTGCATGACGAATAAATAATTTGTTGAGGTATGTAAAACATATTATAAATTAAATACTAAATAGCTGCATATATTCTTACATGCATTCCCAATGGATTGTCAGTGTTGATCTCCCTACTGTAGTCACACAAGAAGTAATCAACAAGTTGGGGAGTGTGAACCAAACACTGAATAGCACTGTTCATGAAGCAGGTATTACCCAGATTATGCAAACCTATCAATCCTTTATCATCAATTTTTGAACAATTAGACAGAAAGAAATCACCATCATCTGAATTTTTAGCTGTTTTATTAACTGAGCGTAAATCATTCCCTGAAAACAAATCAGTCCTTGAGGCTGTCAAAGAACCATTTGACAAAGTAGGGCCACCTGCAATTGTAACCGATGTTTTTGAAGGTTCCAATGCAACCAAAGCTAATGTATTTCCTGTTGCATCAATTCCATGACCAAATGGGAAGGAAGAATCGGCATGCACCTCCAAGAGAATCTGCAATTTTGCCAAAAAGAATAAATGTTATAGTGTTTGTTTGGAAGTAACAAATAAAGAGTGAACCTAACAGAATCATCCTCCTGCAATTTAACTTCTGGAAGTTGGAACACAATGCCCTTCTGAAAATGATAGAGAACCACAGCGAAAAAACAAGGTACCATGAATCATACCTTTTAAGGCACCTTAATTTTTCAAGCATATGCCATATATATTTATAAATATTTAATAGTAATTATTATACTTTAAATTCTATTATTTCCTAAATAACATCAAGATAAATTAATCCTAAGATAACATCAAAATAGAAAGTGTTCTAATAATAACATATATTCCAATAGAGATATGCCTATATATTTAAATATATATATATAAGTATTCACACAAAACCTGAACATACATAAATTAATCCTATATGATCTATCAATTTTACAAGTATTCACACAAAAATCCACCTGCTTACCTCTTGATCCATAGACAGAGCATCACCTACTTCTTGAGTGTGATCATCAAGTTTTCTGTGTTTCTTGTTGGCAAGATAATCCCAAAGACAAATCTAAATCAAAAATGAGAAACTATTATCTACTAAAGCACAAAGAACAACATATCATACAAAGGAGAGTTTTGAAAAAGTATGATACCTTTTCCAAATCTAGTTTGAGTTGTGAACAAACATGACCATAGAGTTCACGAATAGATGCCTAACATGTAAAATGTTATGCAAATTTTAGAACCCAAGAAATAGTTTCAAAGTTTAGGTTTCAAAGCGAAATATACTTATGAAGAAACATGTCAGGGTTAGTATTGAGATATCGAACCATAAGGATTTCAGAATTCAATATTTTTCAATGAGACACCGAAACTATGGACAGCAGGAAAATGATCTAGATTATATCATGTGGGCTCAGCCCTAACCATTGAAAAGGAGACCAAACCAAACCATCTTACCATGTAAAGATGAGTTTGAGAACAGTCTGATAAGTTGAAAAAAACTAAACAAAGATGGAAAAAAATAATTTAACAGCTCACAATGGCCAAATTTTTACATAACGATTGTCTGCAGAAATGATAAGGTTACTTGACTAATATCATAACTAGGCCCATCTATGTGACTATGTATATTTTTATAACAATAAAAACAACATTTTATTGAGCATGAATCTGTTCAGCAAGGAGAATTCAATAAAATCAATCAATGGGAATAAAACAAAGATCACAAAGCCATCTGAACAGGAATACCATCTGGTCCAATACTTTCCTACATTTAATTTTCTTATTGGCTTCTTCTACCTTATAACAGTTAATTCTTATAAATAACTATAGTTTATATCCTTTGTATTGCTACTTAAATTATGCACGTAGAGTTCCTCATGGTAGATTCATCAAAAAGTTTACTAAAATATCTACACCATCTACCTTTATTTCATTTTCTTTTACTGAAATTCTACCATGCTCATCTATAATATACTTCACATGACTTAAATATCTAGATTTTCTTTCTCTAACCTAGCCAATTTATGTATTCCATGTTCTCTTTGTTTTGTGTTCAAACTATTATGTAATTCTTTATAGGACAGCATTTAAGTTCATTACGAATTTTCTTTTGATTCCTTTTTGCTAGCTCATACTTCTCTAAATTTTTATCATTTCTACATTATAATAGATTTTATAGAATTCTTTCTTTTCCTAGCAGAGCTACCTTAAAATACTTTCCTAGCATTTCCCCAGCAATTTTTTAATACAAGTAATTATTTCATTTCAATACAAGTAATTATTTCCTGTCAAAGTTATTTACCTCTCCATCTAGTTCTCATATTCTTTCTTTTAACAAGTTACCTCTAAATAACATTTTCTTTTCAACTTTTAGATTCCACCACCTAATTCTTGGATTCTTATGTATTTAAGCATTTCTCTTCTTGAGTTTGATATTAACATCTAATACTAGCAATCTATGTTCTGTAATTAAGTTTTCTAATAGAATAATCTTAACATTCTCTGTTCAATTTTTCTGGGAAATAAAAAATCTATTTGACCAATATTTGAATCACTTCTGAATGTAATTAAATGCTTCTCTCTTTTCCTAAAATAAATGTTAGCTCTTAAAATGTTGTAAACTACGCTAAGTCTAAAATTGAATTTTCCTCTTGATTTCTAACAAGTTACATCATATCCTATATTTTACTCTTCTACAAGACCATCTAGATCTCCAATAAACAACTTTTCACTGGCAGGAAGCTACGAACTAAACTATCCAAATATTAACAAAATTTTTATTTAATAGCTTCTATTGAACCTATTTGTAGAGCATATGCAATAATTATATTAACTATTTCATTTCTTATTACAAGTTTGATCATTAAAATTTTATCTTCTATTCTTATTACCTTGACAACTTCATCTCTTAAATTTTTATCATCCATTATTCCAACTCTATTCCTACACCACACTTTAAAACCATCATCAATTTCCCTACATATTTCTCCAACCCATTTAATTTCTTGCAAGCATAATATATTAATTTTCCTTCTTATCATTATATCTACTACTTTCATACTCTTACCAATCAAAGTTCCTATATTTCAAGTTGCTAGGCTAGAACTAACTTCTTTGCCCACATCCATTCATTAACATGTGAGAACCCTTGTGTAATAATTATTAACTCATTGAAATCAAGTTAAGAAACTAGTGAGATGGAGTCCACTTTACAACCATATCAATAGTTCACTATGACCTGAAAATCATGGCCTTTTGCACCCATTACTCAGTAATTCAACTTTGTGGTAGGGTATATACTAGCATTGATAGAGGAAATAGCAGACTTTTGCACAAACATTATTAGATATCATTTCACTTACATCAGGCAACATAATCTGGTTAGTTTATTGACAAAAATAGATAAATACTTTCGTAATTCATGAACATCCATCGAAACATGAACAATATTTTATGCTCAAATGTATTTTAACTAGGAAAACTTCTAGATTGTGAATGTGAAGCCTATCTAAGGTATATTTTTATTTGCAGATACATCTTAGAAAAGGCCACTAAATCATGGCTTATTTAGGTGATAGTACATTTCTTATTTGCAGCCATACATTTAAGAAAGACCCACTGAATCATGGCCTATTCAGGTGAACCGTGATCACTTTAAAATCAGTCACCACTGGGGTATTTTAGTTTACTCATTAATTTTCATACAGTATGTGGAAAGATATTCTTATGTGGCAAGCTTGTCAGAGAAAAAAGGAGGTGAAAGAGTGGGGTTTATAGTTGCTTACCTTTCTCCTTACAGATGGTCATATCTTATAGTATAACTGTGGCACAACCCACCCATTGAGAATACAAAATATATGTACTTTTCAATGCATTGCACACGAAACAAAATGACAATATATGGTGATCCAACTCATGAAGGTTTCTGGTCAATTCATGATTCATCAATTAAATAACTTGTACAATGCTCATCACCACATCAACCTCCAATATCTCTGATGCTAACTTTGCACAATGTATGGAAATTGGATAAATTCATATAAAAATAAATCAAAATCCATGTAAGATGAAGCTATTTGCACAATGATGCAAATTTTTCTTTTTAAAAAATTTCGTGTGCTTCCACTCAAAACTAAGCTATGTAAAATGCAAAATGAAATCCACAGAAGCTAACTGAAAACAAAATAGCTAAGATTTAGAATTTTTATTTTGAAAAATTACCTTACGACTTATCAAAATTTGTCTTCGAGAATCATCTCTTGCATCAATTAGTCTAAGAGATAAAGGGTGGACCTCCACCAGCCAATTTTTCGTCAAGAAACCTTGGCTTGATGTAAGCCTTCGAGGTAAGGATGGACCTCCTTGATACCTATAAGAATAAAAGTTGATGAAAAAATAAAGTAAATGAATTATTTGCTTAGGTATTTCTAGTGTTCAATGGGATTACTTCTCAAAAAACAAAATTCTTATTCAACAAGGCAACCTCAAATAGGAGATCCTACTAATGAAGCTGCAATAAAATCAAAGATTGAACATATCAATTGTACGCATATCTATCATGGCAACCACCTAGCTGATGCCATAGTAGCCAAGTGGAAGACAAGACCATGGTAGGCAAATGCCTCATGATTTTTAGTGTTGAGGTGTCAAGATGCTCTTGATGCATGCAAATACAACACTTTGGTGAGCTACACACTGGATTTAAATAAACTCGAAATTCTACTCTCGTTTCACCCTTTCTCCTACTTCATTAATGTTGCACCCAGAGGTTATCCATCCAACATGCCACATTGACATCCACTTCTTAGGACCTGATGCCAAGAAAGCAATTTCGTCAACTTCTTAGGTTGCATTTGGTAAGTTCAATTCTTCTAGTTTGAAACCAAGTGGATCCAAAACTGCTCCTACTCCAAGATATTGAAATACCACGAATTTTTCAAACCCAAATAATTAAAAAAATAGAAATTAAGAATAGAAAAAATAAGCAAGGAAATCTTGTAACTCAAAAAAAAAATTGCCCAAGCAATTGTTTCGAGGGTAGAAAGACCAAAAGGGGTGTAAATTTGGGGTGACCATTAATGGTTAACCACTCTAAACCATCACCCACTAATATAAAGTCCTAAACTTGATGGAATTTAGGGTCTCTTAGTATGCGTCGGAAATTCAGAAAACGAAAATTTGGGAAATGGAAAAAGAAAAGGAAATTAAAATCCACGAAATGGAATATTTTTCAAAAGGGTTAATGCATGTCATGGAAAATCCAGCAAATTACTATAAAACCTATTAGTGCAAGTGAGAGAATATAAGAAAAATCCTCTTATAAATTTAACTAAAATTTATGTTACATTTTATGTTCAAGTCAAATATAGATTTGTGAAAAAAAATATTGAACAATACAAATCAATACAAAAACTTTATACTTCAATATAAATCACAACATTCATGTCAAATACGGATCGGTGAAAAAAAAAAAGTTCACAAATAATCTATTGGGTCGATGATGGGTAAATAAATGAAAAAAGGGGAAGAGCTTACCTTGCAGTCGATCAAAGGATGAAATGGCAAAGGGGAAGAGTGTCAGGTGGTTTGCAAGGGAAGAGACAACAATATGAGAGGAGGCAACAGTGGCGGAAGACTCAATCTGCGTCAGGGTCGGGTGTGACAATGGGAGAGGAGGTGACAACGAGAGAGGAGGTGACAACAATGGGAGACTCAGGTTGGTTCGAGTGATTTTTGGATGGGAGTAGGGGGGACACAAGGCTAAGACGAGGAGACGGGGTCTTTTCCGAAGTCAGGGGAGGCTACGTAAATGGTGAAAATTGGGTATTTATATTGACGATAAATTTTTAAAATTTTCCAAACTTACCAAATGGCACTAACACCTAATAATAGATTTTTAGTTTCCCCAATTTCCAAGGTGCACCAACCCCCCTTTGTTAGACATCCAATTCAAAACTAATTGCTTTTGAGTTGAATTTCTCCATTTCATTATGGTATTAGAGTAGAAAGATCTTAGTAAATTCATACATATTTACTCGATAATAAAACACCTATAGGACTTCAAAACAACACTGGTGAGTGTTAGAAAATCTTACATAGAAAATTTAAAAGAAACAAGGCATGTACCATATAAAGATGGACCCCTCCACTCAAACTCAATTGATTCGAGTTGGATGTCCACATTTCATCAAAACCTAAGTTGTGATTCATTTTACTCCCTCATCCCACAATTCCCTCACTCCCTAGGACCTCTCAATACCTTTGATGCTCCATTCTCTAATCAACTTGCAAATGTTTTTAACAAAGGACTGAATGTTGGATTGCATGACTATGTATTAAGCTAAACATAATAGATATATATACTCTAACCTGAAGAGAACTGTTGAACTTACTGCTTTTATTACATTTATCATGTGTTATTATACATGGTTGTGCCTATTATTAGGTTATTAGATATGCATTTATATTCAGTGACCTAATATATATGTAATCCTCAAAATGATAGAATGCTCGATTTAATTGTTTAAATTTATACTTATTTTATTTTTGTAAGTGTTGCTTCAATGCAATCAGGACAGTCATTTCACCTCTCATCATAGTATGCTAAAAAGTGTCACCTTAACAACCATGCGTCAAATAACCTCTGCAAATAAAGATGTAGGGCAGCAAAATATGTTCCACCCCTAGTACCCAACATCTATGCTTTCTACTTATGAACTGCCATACTAACAAGAATGTGAGAATCAAAGATTTCTTTCACAAACAATTACTTTTTTTGGTTAGAACAAAGCCAGATCCCACTTCATAATGCGACCAGGAAAAGTACATCCTAGCAAGATAGTAAACAAAATGACAAAAGAACCATACCATTCAATTAGCCTCTTCCAAACTTCCTCAGGAACCAACACATAATCATGCCCTTCACTCAAATGTCTACTAATAACCAATTCTTTATTTGAACTCTCATTTTCAGTTTCAATAAGCTCATTGTTGTCAATTTTTCCAGGTCTGCAGGACATGATTGACGAGCCATCACTTTCTAAAGAAGACATTTGAGGAAATGTGTCTGACTCTACGAATTTTTGCCAGTCCCTCCACCATCTGCAAAAAATTTCAATTACAATGGCTGATAATAAAAGTAAAACGAGTACAGTAGTGTTATTGCATTATGATACCTAATCAATAGAAATAAAAAATTGAACAAAATGTTCATTATCTTAAAAAATATTAGCAACTCAAGATACATGAGATTAGAGTTGAAGTAAACTAAATCAAATTGAAATTTCTAGAAACACAGCAAAGCAGAATTTTAAGTTCTTGTGCAGCCACTGTAGTCTATGTATACCCATCATAGTACCCCAATTTGGACGCTTACACACTGAGGCAAGCAAAGTTATACCAAGTTTTCAGTTGACAAAGAAAATTTACATAAATATATGATAACTAAAAATGGTTCAATGGTTTGAACGTGTTAACTTTTCATGTAATACAATTCAAATGCATAAAAGAATCAGAAAAGATTTTTATAGATTGCTAAATGAAAAAACAATTTGTTCATCAAAATTTAACTGCCAAGGATAGAATCTCAATTAAATTTTCAGTTTACCCATTAAAAAATTTATAAATAGTCACATACTTTTGCATGGGCTAATTTTTCATGAAATTGACTAAAAATGCATATGACAAATCATAAAAAAATTATTATTCATTTGAAATTTGAAAAGGTAACAATATATCGGAACTGTTATCAATGCTTTGTTAGGATTGTTAACATAAATAAGGCTTTTGAATTATGCTTATTTATAACGACTTATTTATGACAAAATGCAAAAACAAAATCATGAAATTTTTCAAAGAAATAATCATTATCTCAGCAATTTTTACAAAACGCATATAAAAAAGTGATTTAAAATTTTACTTGGAAACAATAATGTAAATTTTGATAAAGAAAAGACAATTAATTTTAACAACATAATCATTTGAATAAACATCCGAAGTCATGGATACATGTTACTTTTGTATGAAATATGGACAACACAATATAAAAGGGCATTTTTTATGATCTAAAATGTAGAGATGTAAAGGATATGTTTTATCTCTAAAAATACTCTATACAAAAAAAACCATTAAATATGTAAGCTTACTATATGGAGTGTAAGCTTAATGAAAATAGAAATAATGATGAAATTATAGAATTAGATGATCATCTTATTCATAAACATAAGACTTTTAAATATTTAAAATCTATGATATATGGCAATAGAGAAATTACAGAGGATATTATTCATAAGATTAAAGTAGATAAATAAAGTAGATAAACATTTTTGAAATGTTATGTGATAAGAGGATACCCTTAAAATTAATAGAAAAATTTTACAAAATTGTTATTCGTTTGGTTATACTTTTTGATTCAAAATACTGAGTTGTAAAACATAAACATATGCAAAAAAGTTAGTATTGCAGAAATGTGAATACTGAAATGAATGTGTGTTAAAATTATAAGAGATAAGTTAAAAAATGATTTTATTAGAAATGGAATAGGAATTGCATCAATTGAAGATAAAATAAGAGAAAATCAACTTAAGTAATTTGGTCGTATCCTTAAAAGGTTAGAGAATCCACAAGTTAGCAAAGGAAAATTAATTAGTATAGAAGAAAATAAAAGATATAAAAGAAGATCTAAAACTACTTGGTTAAAAATTGTGAGAGAAAATTTTAAATTTACATAATTTAACTATAGATAGAAATATATAGAAGAAAAACATCCATATGACCAATCCCACAAAGTGGGATTATGGCCTGTGTTGTCATAAATATATAAACTTCGTATGCATATTCAAGCTTATATGAGATAATAAAAAGTATTCTTCTGATTTCATTTTTATTTGGTTCATTTTTCTAGTATTCTGTGGTTAAATATTTAAATAAATTTACAAATATGCATGAATTACCAAAATAGTTAATATAAATGAGGTTGTGAAAGAAATTTAAAATAGTAGAAAAATGAACAAATAATTGAAATTAGAATTTTACACATTGTATGGTAAGAAAGTTTACTTTATATTATATGAATTAACAAATTGCTAGTTTTCTAATTTTAGCAACTCAAAAATACCGCTTTTGGAGATTACGATTACATGCTTTCACAGCAAACCAAAAGCTCTCCAAGGAACTCATCATGCCAATCAGATTTTTGCCACAACTTATGAACGTATAAAAGCTCTTCTCATAATCTAAGGGTTTGTTTGTTTATTCAACTTCAGCTTTAATAATTATGAAGAGTTGAAGTTAAAGATAATATCGTAAACGATGATAAAGTTGCATAATAAATTATAAGGTAAAAATTTATGTATAGGAGTTTATACGATAATGATAACACGTAGAAGTTTAAGCAAAGTTAAAGTTGAAGTTGGAGTTGAGAAAACAAACAAGACTTGACTCATCGATAGCTTGTCCTCATGAAAAGCTCACATTTTCAAAAGACATTCTTTTCTTTTTTTATTGTTTGATATAATCGCAGCAATTTCCTAAAAGATAACAAGATTTGAATGTATCTTCCTCCCATAGTCTGCCAATAAGAACACAGTTTGGCCTATGATTTATCTAACAAAATTTAATCAGTCATGTCTACAATATTTTAACAAGTCACCTTTCAAAAAGACATTGTATGGCCGGTTCCACAAACCATTGTCCATGAAGAAATGGCTTTCAAAGCAATTAAAAGCTCCAATTCTCTTGTTCACGGAGTACCTTTTCAAGTTGCAAACGGAACTTTTCAAAGCAATTATCAAATTTGATTCCATTTCATTCTCTATGAATCGTCATTTCTGTGGCTAGAGCTGGAAAACGCATTCGTGTGATGCTATGCAGACTAAGAACACCAAAAAGAATAGAGAAGGTAGTCCGTGTTCTCCATCACTCTCACTGGAGCTAGAGAACCCATTCATGTGATGCAATAAAGACTAAGAACGCTACACTGAATAGAAAATGTAGAAAATAAAAATAACTTTCACATGGATGTCTTAGTTAGGGTGCATACTCAATTCAACCACTATTCGCCGATGTCTTGGCAGTAACAAACAGCAACAAAAGAAGTTTATTTCCATCAATATCGAGAAGGAAGGAAAAATTCTGGATCATTCTCCAAGAACAGTAAGGTAAACTCCACCATCACTCCAATGTCAATCCGTAACATGGAAAAGAAGATTTACCTCGCGGATACAATGTAGTAAATATCCCCTTCTTGTCGGTTGGCGATAGCCACTGCATCTAACTCATCGATAATCCTCCTCTCTTCCCGGGGAGTGCAAGGCAAACTACAGGGCGCGCTGGAAACTCCCGCCCTATGTGTAATCGCCATGTGCCCTCTCGACCTTCCCGACAACAAAAGAAGAAATTTCAAACCCGAAGAAAAAAACGCCAACGACTTCCGAAGACCGGAATCCACCGCCTTCGTCTCGATTCGTACTGGATCGGCGGATTCAGCAAGGAAAGAAGCCAGAATCCGAGGTGAGACGGGAAATCGGAGTAGAGGCTTCGAATCGAGGGAATCGGACGGGAGACAACGTCCAGGAGGGCACGCAAAAGAATGGATTCCGACCTGAAACTGCTCTGCCGCTGCCGTATGGTCTACTCCAGTGAATATTCCCAGCGAATCGCCCTTCCTCGTCTTTCCCCTCCCTCGAGCCGCGCGAGCTGAACGTGGGACGGAAGAAAACACGAGCTAGAGGGCGAGCGGGGGGGGCGGAGGCGAAGGCCCGAGCTACCGGCGCTTATATATCTGCCCATGTCTGACCAGAAGTTTCCATTCAAACCATGCCATTTCTTAATTATTTTTAATGATAATATGGTATGGAAATTACGATTTTCGCGGATCCGCCTGTAAATCGACGACGGCCCTTTTTGGTTAAGAATTGTTCAAACGTATTTCAACTTTTTATTATGTATGATAGTAATTTAAAGTATTATTTATTAAATAATTTTAATATTTTATATTAAAATTTATATAGTAAATCTTATAATTTCTTAAAAAATATAAATCTTACCTAATTTAATTCTATCTTTACAACAAATACACATAACGTATATTTTTCGTTAGAGACCATAAATAAAATTTAAGTGATAAATAATACTAGGAAGTTAATTTTTTTAGTAACATTATTAAAGTTATTTTTTTAATAATATCTAAATTTAAATTATTTTTATATATACGATAAAAAAAACCAATAAAAAATTTAAGAGACGATAATAAAAAATTTAAATGAATAGTAATGTATTATAAGAATCTTAACAAAAATATCTACAATTTATTGACCAATTTAGAAGTGAAGGAAAAAAGATATTATATAGATACGAACTCAAAAATATCAATTAAACAATAAGTGTTGTCATGTATAAAAAAAAACTAATATTATATTAATTAAATAAGTTATTAAAAAATTTAAATAATTTAAATTTAATCTGATATTGATACCACTAAAAAATAATTCTAATAGTCCACTAAAAAAACATTTGAAAAAATCTTACGCGAGATATTTACGAGTAAAAGACTAATACATATGTTGACATGAATAGGTAATAATTCTTTTAAAAAATAAATTTTACTTTGAATGTAGATTCACTCGTAATTTTATCGAAAAAAAGAAATTTTTCAGGTGACCACCTATAGGATTTTTTTCCTTAGTTAAAAATATTATAAATATATTTAATCAATAAAGATTCGTCTAAAATAAATAGAAGTTTTAACTCATTGAGAAAATTCTTCGGCTGTTTAAAAATTATTAATGGACCTGATCAAGCAAAAAAAATTACATACTCCTAAGATAAGAGATAATATCGCAATTAAGCCATCGAAACTAATTGCAAAGAAAGTAAAATGTTGTTAAAATAACAATAAAGGTCTAATTTAGTTATAAGATATTTTAATTTTACATAAATTTTCACACAATATTATAATCATACAAATCTTCGTTTACAAATTGTCATCTAATTCCATTTATTTAACTAAACTATATTTTCGAAGCAACGAGACAAAACGAAACAAATCAAAGTATCTCGACCTGATATTCTGAGTTAGAGTACATTAATACCAGAATGATTGAAGACTGCTCTCATATTTCAAAATTGCACGGTAGCCTTTCTGCAGCGTACGCGTAGACAGAATACCAGAAGTACAATACACGCAATAAAGGTTACGTTTGATGCTAGAAGTACGTTAAGTGAAATTTACGTTATTTAAAAAAATATATAATTTATAATAAAAATAAAATAATATATTATTTTAAATAGTGTGATAATTAATAAATAAAATAATATATTTGATATAATAATTGATATATTGGTGTTGTCGAAGAGGTGGAGAAGATAGTGTTGTTAGATAGGTTATTTTGATACATCAAATTAACTTTTTGATTTTTTTAAGATATTATATATATATTTTAATAATATGTATTGTAAACCGTATAATACCTACTGCAAAATAATAATACATAGTATTTTACAGCTTTAACAAATGTAACCCAGTGTGTTACACATTTCACACTTATCATAAAAAAAGAAGTTAGATTTTGTTAAGATAATGATTTTTATTTAAATTAAAAATTACTTTTAACGTGAGAATTTATAAGATAGCTTTTCGTAAAGAACTTAAAAAAAAGTTCAAAATGATATTTGATAAAAAAAAGCGAAAAAACTAATTTTCCCGAAACAATTCAAGTGATGCATGCAAATTAAAATAATCGACTTTAATAAACAAGACTCAGCAACCGTTTAGATCATCAGCGTTGACTTGTCTATCAATTGTTTCGTTTTTTACGAATCATAGAATTTAAGAGCTCATTTATTTACTTAATTTTAACAAAATAAAGAATTAGAGTTAAAAGTAGTTTCATAAATAATATAATTTAAGTATAAATTATAATTATTTAAAATATAAGAATGTTAATATAATTAAAAAAATAAAAAAATCCTTACGTCAGCGTAACAAAGAAGGTGATCAGAGAAATAATAAAGAATAATTCAAAGCATAACTTTAGACCTTGAACTAATTATAAGGTAAATATAACAAAAATTAAGATAAGATGAGAAGATGTATCTGGAGGTAAGATCTTAAAATAATTTTTTTAAAAGCCCACATTGCGGTTAACAGATGGCAGATGCCCAACCTAATAATTTAAAATGATTTTTAAAAAAGCCCACATGTGGAGCTACCATGTACGGAAAAGATGGTGAAAAGCAGCCCACGATCATACCTGAGATGTCCGATCACACGTCCCGCGACACTGTCAGTGGTCAGAGCATAACCTTTTCTTTTTCACGTAATAGTCAGAAATATGTACGGGACAGTTTTTTTAAGACATTCACTGCTTAATTTTTAAAAATGCTTTTTTTAATATAAAATTCATATTTTTTAATTTATCATTTTTATTATAAAATTATTATTTTTTCTTTTATTTCAAAGGTATTCATCTAAAAATTACTTTTTTTTTACTTATAAAGTGAAAAAATGAGATTGATAAACACACCATAAAAGTGTATTTATTAACCGTTCAACTTTGGCAGAGATATTGAAGATATAATACGGTAAAATAATTTTAATTGATTGGAGTGAGATTTTAAAAATGTTATTTATTTAAATATTGTAAAATATTATAGATTTTCAATTTTATCTTTGTAAGCTTTAGTTGTTTCAAAAATAAACTACAAAAGATTAAAGTTAAATAAGCTAAAAAATGAAAATTAGATTTTGTATAAGTACATAATAAAATAAAAAACAAGTAATTTTATCATGCTCACATTTTTTTACAAATCTTCTTGGTTTGTCATAAATCAGTAATAGTACAAGCACGGTACAAAATAAAAAAGTAAGTAATATTCGAAGATTACTGATTAACCTTTTTTTTGGAAAATTTACTGATTAACCTTGTTGTTCTATTATCATATTCGAAAGACCTCACTCGATCGTTTGCTTATATATTGCTACAGTATAAATTATGGATGCTGCTTTGACTATCTGTCTAATACTCTAATGTTACTATGAGACTTTTATTAACATCAGAATTAAATATTATTCAAATTTTTATAAGTTTACAGATAACTTCTTTAACCTCACAGGACGTGTTTGTTTTTACCCCTACAGGTACAACCGCTACAAAATGTCGAACGGCTTTGAAGCGAAAAACAAACCGAGAGTAAAAGAGATGTTCGTCGATAGAAATAGAGCTTTTGCTGATGGAAGATAAAAAAATGTAGTGGTTCAAAATTTAAATAACACGAAAAATTCAAATTAGTAAAAGCAAAATAAGACGACGTAGTAAGGGAAAGGAAGACTAATGATTTTTATTAACAATCACACCAATTCAATGTCGAGAGACCGCATCTACTGCAAGATTTATATGGACATTAGAATTGACAAGATAGAGGGCTTCCTTTGAAAATAAAATTTGGAAGACTTTTTATTAGAATATATATTTAGAAGTACATTTTTTTATTGAAAATTAGAAAATTTTTTTTACCTTAAATCATATCAATCTAAAAATACGTAACCATATAAATTTTGTCGCTTCTTTTACTTCTTGTGCAGCACCTGAAGAGGGGTATTCTAACCAAAAAATTATTAGTTGGTAAGTTGTATTGAATATCTAAATGATATTCAAAGAGGAGTTTTTAAAAATAAGATTGTTTCTATTTAAACGATAACAATCCAGGTGTGCAACGAAAGTTGAAGTTAAGTTCTGGTAAACATGATAAGATAGAGAAAAAATCATCTCTAAGAAGATATCCGCTACCTTTTATCCAGAAATTTCAGAATAAAAAAGAAGAATAACAATTTTTAAAAATTTGATTTGTAGTTTCAACAACAAGGTTAGAAAAAGAACAAAAAGTATTGCTCATCCATCCCTCTTTAGATAAATTAGTCTTAGATAGAATTTTGTCACGTGCAATAAACCAGACATGTTTTTGTTTTTAAGCACCTGTTTATGCGTAGCAGAAAATCAAAACAAGTTGCTTTGTAATGGCGGCATTAAATTCTAGTTGCATCACATGTGGAAAATGGAAGTTCCTTTATGGAGGGTTTGTGCCATCCAGAAATTTTAGAACTTATTGAAATTATATTTATACTTTTATTTGCATCATCAGGAACTTATCTGTATAACTCATTATAGAAAAGAGCTTTTTCTGGAATCAAACTTCTATTTTAATAATTTCTGTTAGATTTCCTCAATTTTTCTTATTGTACACAAATGTCACTAAAATAGATTTTTCTAAATTTCACTATTGTGTATAAATAACCTTAACATTTCTGAATTTCCAAAATCTATGTTTTTGGTAAGCTCTGACTTTCTTTCTTTTTTCTTTTTCGATACCAAGATTTCAAGCTAAAGATACCATATGCAAAGATATTTGATCCCATATGCAAAGAGAGTCATGGATTTTAAGATAAAAGCATCTATTGCAATAATGAGAGCAACCAGTCGTTTTTTTTTCTTTTGCCAAATGTGAGCAACCAATCTGTTAACCCATCTACTAGTCCAGTTTGGAAATTTACAACAGAGTCAAGAAGAAAAGGCTGGGAAACCATTACTTTAAAGAACTTCGCTATAAAGTTATGGATTTGAGGCCCTAGATTGGATAATAAGAGAAATTTGTGATTCATATTTTGTAGAATGAAATATATGAAATGTTGTAATTGACAATGTTGGGACATTTTATTATATCATGTTTGATTAATTTATGTTTGCCATTATTAAAATCTCTTTATATGAAAATAATAATTATTATGCCTAAATAAAAATAATCATTGTAAAAGGTAATTGTTATTTCAAATTTAAAAGTTGACATTGATGATATTGATATAAAAGTTAATTCAGGTTTTATTATTTCAATTTCAATTAATTCCCATGTTTACATAAACATTCAAATTTTAAATTCTATTACTTTACAACACATGCACCAACACTCCAAAAGTTCTATGCACACAAATAGACCCTTATTCTCCATTGGATAGAATCTTAAGAGTAAAACTAATTTACTATAAGTCTATAACAACACTTAATCGATCAATGCCTTAATCACACTATGTAAAGTCAGCTTCATGAAGTGTTTCCCTTAATTTATTTCTATTCATAATTAATCTTCTATTAAATTATATAATTTTAAATCTTTTTACACTATTTCTAAACAAGTAATTTGATGTCTTCCTTTGCCTCTTCTAATTCCAAGCACATTGTTAATTGATTCTTTTTTCTTATATGAACATCTATAGGCCTTCTATAAATACAACTAAATCATCTAAGGGAATTTTATGTTATTTTATCTTATATTGGTGTAACTCCACTATTCTAAATGAATTCATTTTTCAACTCGTCTCATTATTTTACCACTTATTTAATCTTAAAATTCGTATCTCTATGATACTACTACACTAAATTTGCACATATTCATATTTAAGAGCTCAATATTCCTATTTAGAACATTTTTTTACACAGACTGGTAAAATGAAACGGCACAAATGATAGATAACTACCTAACAAAAAATATTGACATGTCGAGACCCTTTACAAGCCAAGACCGAACACAACTTTCCACTTCCAAACAGATTATCACCAGAACTTTAGAATCAAAACATTTTTACTTACCTCGAATTCTGCATAGAATCGTAGAATCGAGAAGCTCTAAAAAATCTATACCCTAAACCTTAAATCCTAAACCCTAATCTTCCTAAAACCTTTCGTTTAAACCTCTTCGTAAGGTTAGATCAGCAGATATTTACATTATTATGCATTTCGATACTTCAAGTCAACCGTAAATAAGCTTAAATGAAAATTGTTTTCGCAAATTATTTTGTTAATCATTCAAGTACTATCAAAATTAAAATTTTCTGTACCGTACTGATGGAGAACGAAATCACCTGATCGTCGCACTATACGAGGGACAATGAAGGATAGAACGGTACACCTCACCCAATGTGATATCCAAATAGGAACATTCGCCATGGAAGCGGTGAATACGTGCGGAAAGGCGGGCAACCAACCAAAATCAAATCCACCAACACCACCGGCATCCGAAGTCGGAGGAATGCCAAGATCCTCGACAGAATCCGACCCTAAACAATCGACGAAACAAACAGAAGGGAGAAAAAAAATAAATCAAAACTTATCCAAAGCCACAACTTAGCTATCAAGCTTTAGAATCGAAGAAAAAGCAGCGTTTATTCACCCACGGTCATCGCCGTCGTCGCCGTCGGAAATCTGATCTCAACCTGCAAAGTTGCACAGACATCGCAGCAGCGATCGATGCGCACGGAGAAGATGCTGCTGCAGGAAAGAGTCGTGGAAAAAGGGTTCAGCTGAGAAACGACAAGAGAAACCCAAATGAAATATAAAATAACAATTAAGGACAAACAAAAGGAAACACGTGCGAATAAATATGTATGACCTTTGAGAATAAAATCTTTAGTCAACTTTTGAGTCTAATCATAATATTAAGTATAACTTTGGAGAATAAATACGTTTAATTAACTTTTATGTTTGGTCGAATGTGACTTCTGTGATAGACTGATTTTCAAGTCCAGTCTAATCAACTTTTAAATCCAAATGTCCGCTTGTACTCGTTGAAATTCAAGAGATAAAAATACAGGTAAGAACTATTACGAGATCCATGAATATTATTATTTGTTCTACCAAACATTTACTGACGTGACATGTGCGTGACATTTTTAATCACTTGAAAAACTACGGTAAGCTTACCAATCTCGTCTTCGTTCGTCTGAGCATTTTCGTGTATTAAGTTAAATTTTATGGTGTACGATAAAAAAAAAATAAATATTAATTTTATTTTATAAAAAATAAAAAATATAAAATATGATTACATAGTATTAAGTTCGAGAATAAATATAACGAAAATAAGTAGCATTAGTAGCTGGTAAAGTTAGATATCAATAAAGTTATTTTTAAGTTTACGTTTTTAATCATCTATACTACAAAAAGTTTAGTATCTTATTTTCATTTTTTCTTCTTGATATGGTAATTGGTAACACTTCTATGAAGTTAAGTATTTCGTTTCATTGAAATGATTGTATTGATATCATTGAAGTTGATGTTCATTCAATTTTCTTTACTTAACAAGATGGTTGGTAACACTTAAAATTTAGGATTAGATAAATTGTTTCGTTGAAATAATTATATGAAAGGGTTGAATTGAATAAACGATACTCTATTTTATAGATCTTTTTATTATTATAAGCATGTTTAAATTTTATTTCTCTTGTGGATTTATATATTGCCTTTTGGTTTCATGTTACATGTATGCATCTATCTTTTGGGCTTTGTGAATATTGATTAACTTTATTTCAATTACTATTAAAAAAATAAAACTTTGTATTTTTCTTTTTATTTCTTCTCTTATTTTATTGTTTCTTATATTTCTTAATTTTCTCTTTTTCCCTTTTAAAATTTTTATTTTCTCTTTTCATTTTAATTCCATTTCTTATTTTCTATTTTTATTTTTCCCTTTTCTTATGTTCTTTTTCTCTTACTAATTTTTCCTTATTTATTTTTATTTTGCTGTGCAATTTTCTGTCAGGAATTCGTAAAAATTAAAGAAGCACAATATCTGATACAACTAAACCTCTATTATTAATGTTGATATTGGATTATTACCGTGGACTGTTATGTAACTTTTAATATAAATATTCTTAACAGAGGAGGAGGCAATAAGATTTGACGATGCTTTATTGAGAAGACACCAACCATGGATTGATTCGAGATAAAGCGCGAGGCTGCCGTTGCGGCTACTGTGCGGCAGCGTCGCCCATCGTCGAGCGGTATCTGATTCAGCGGCAGAGTGCATTGAATCGCGGAGGGGAGATCTAAAGCAAGATGTCTTGTTCTACCTCCACTGGAAAGTACTCGGCCGGTTCCAGCTGGCTGGATCGTCTCCGCACCTCCAAGGGCCTTCCTCTTCACCATCCCGACCTCAACCTCGACCACTTTCTTCAGCAATCAACCCCTAAAGGCCCCACCTTGCTCGTTCCACCCATTCATCCAGAGGGAAGAGCGCAAGCAGAAAGCTCCCGTGTCGACCGAACAACGTTTCTTTCTCGGCAGAACAACGGGAAGAGGAAAATAATTGCCGAAAATGATGCGGAGAAGAAGGAAAGAATTTTTGATGCGATGAACTTAGCTTTGGCAGAGCTCTTCCACATGGGGAACATCGACGAGCATGAGAAGATTCGTGTTCTTAGGTATGGTAGGAATCGTCGAAAGCAGCTCAACCCTAAGGCTTGCGTTCTTCATGCTCCAGGCATTGAAGGAGAGCAGGTGGGGTCAAAGGTTCCTTCAGCTTTGTCACCGCCTAGTGCCGAGAACAGCACCGTGGGCGTGAAGAAGAGGCCGGCTGGACGCGCTAAACAGGGGAAGAAGCGCGCAGCTGCATTTGGGAATGGCGCGGTGGATCCTGAACTGGCAAGGCAGTCCCGCACCGAGGTGACGGTGATAGATACGAGCTGCTCACCCGAGTGGAAGTCGGAGAAGCTTATATTCAGGAAGGGGACGATTTGGAAGGTCAGAGACAAGAAATTGTGGAATCTGTCCAGGAAAAAAAAGAACTTATCGTCAAAGGAGAAGCTGGTTGAGTGTGATCGGCCATTGGTTGAGCTCAATGAGAAGAATAATAGTAAAATTTCAGCTTCAATTCACGAGGTAAACTTTCAGTAGTGAAAAAATAATGCTTGTTGAGATCTTCTCAGAATGATATTTCATAAGTGTTTAAATTTTTTTGTTGCCGAAACTGCTTGCAGATATCAGTTCATAGTAGCTGTAATGATATTCCCCACTTTTTTTGTATTGTTGGAATTCTTTTTTTTTTTTCACGGTTCAGTCGATTGTAAATATCATACATGTTTCATAAAATAAATTATTTCCTTGAATTTCTGCGATGACTATTATAGTATGGGTTGTTTTATATGGTTGTGATTCATCATCGGAAAGAGAACCTTGCACCCAACCAAGCATCTTGTTCTTGTAGATACATCCCTTATGAAATTTTTTGTTACACCAGAAATAAAGTCCCAACTTTCTCCTCCTCTGTTCTTCTTTTGGAGACATCTTTGCAATCTATAGTCTTCGATGGACCCCATGGAACCATTTTCTTTCTTCCATCCGGTTGCCCCTTTGCCAAATACCCCTGTTGCCCCTGGCTGCTATAACTACTGCTATAGCCAATGTTATGTACTTTAGTGGGTTCTTCTATTAATCGGGTTTGTAATCAGGTATTGGGTTGTGCTAGACTATTTAAGCATTTTGGACTGTTGGGTTTGGGGGATCAGAACAGTGTGTTGTTGTTGAACTAGGAAAGTGGCCACCTCTCGAAAGTGGACCATATCTTCATTCCACCATAGCTCCACCATCTCCACACGGGTACTCCCTACGATCCTCTCATCGTAGGAAGAACTCTAACAATCTGGTATCAAAGCTTCCCGACCCTTAGATCGGTGACTCAACCAGGGTAGATGTGCAACTAGCGGAGATGCTCAGGAACATTGAAGCCAAGTTGGGAAAGATAGACACATGGATGGGTGACATGGAGAAGAGACTGGAATTTGTGAATCAAAAAGGGGGAAGGCTCATCCACAGGAGGTGAACAATAGTCAGAAGGACCTACCGACGGTAGGTCATAGGGGGGCTTGAATGGGCGACAACCATCGAAATTGGAGTTCCCAATTTTCAACAGCATGGGCGATCTAGAGGAATGGTGTCGCACAACGACATGCATACTCACGTATCACTAGACAGACCCGAAGGAGTGGGTGACGATTGTCGTCATCTACTTGTGGGGAACAACGGCAAAGTGGCTCGAAGGGTACGATGGTGGCACTTCGCTAGATTGGGGACAGTTGGCGGATGCCCTAATAACGCTGCTTGGAGAGGATCTGCTGCAGAACTATGAAAGGGAGCTGTACAAGCTCTAGCGATAGGGTACAGTGGCCGAATACTTGTATGAGTTTGATGCATTGTCGATGCGGGTTCTGGGTTTGTCAGAATTGAGCAAGGTAGCTTGCTTTATCGAAGGACTGAGTGAAGAATTGGCTATGGAAGTGAAATGCCTTCGCCCATCAACAATGACGATGGCAATATTGATAGCAAAGATGCATGAGGCGCGTGAGGCAACTTGCAATTGTTGCCTCAGACTAATTGGTGGCAGAACTTTTGGTCCCTTGTAGACCAGTGGCGGAACTTCCGATCATGGAATTTCGGGTCCCTTACTGGCTAGTGGGGGAACTTCCAGGCCCTTACTTGTTAGTGGAGGAACTTTTGGTTCCTTACTTGCTAGTGGCGGAACTTTTGGTCATTGGTGGGCCAATGGCAGAACTTCCAGTCCCCTTTGGGGGTCGTAGAAATCCTTCAAACAGAACACCCCAGTTGCATTCGTAGGGGGTGGCGAAAGATTTGACGACTCCGTGGACAACACGAATCGAGCGACCAAGTTCCAGTTCGCCTGTCTCACGCCGAAGGGAGAACAACGTCGATGGGAGCTCAATTTATGCTTTCGGTGTGATGAGAAGTTCCACCTAGGGCACAAATGCAAAAACAAACAACTTTGTTTGATACAAGGGTTCGAATCAGAGGAGGAAGATGACTTAAAAGATGGCATTATTTATGCAGATGAAATGCATTTTAAGGATGGGCTCCATATAGGCAATCATTGGTGAAGAATGCCCAACCACTCTCAAGCTACTGGGCGTATGCATGGGGCACCAGGTGATGGTGTTACTGGACCCCGGGAGCACCCACAATTTTATCAACCCTGACCTAGCAAAAATGTTGAAGCTTATAATTAATCCACGACATGGTCTGTGTGTGATGTTGGCGTTCGACGATTTCATCAAGTGCTTGGGATTTTTTCCGGACCTTGCTGTCGAGGTAGAAAAATACCCATCTCCCTAAATGTCTATGTGGTTTCGTTGGGAAGTAGCGACATCGTCATAGGAAAGCAATGACTTAAACCTCGTGGGAAAATAATGCTCGACTATAAGGAACTTACCTGTGAACTCCGACTGAATGGGGAGATGATTACTTGGAAGGGACACACAGATCGGGAGTTGCAGTTGGCCAATGTGAAGGAACTATCCAAGGCTGCCAAAAGTATTTCTTACATGGCCCTAGTGCAGTATTGTGAGAAGGAAGTTCAGCCACAAAAGAATAGAGATTTGTAGCAGGTGGAAGAGCTACAACGACCAAAAATTCCAAAGATGTTGCAGAAATTTCAGCACCTATTTGATGAATCGAAAGATTTACTAGAGTCAAGAGCTCACGATCATCGAATCATGTTGAAGGACCCCTCAAAGGCGTTGGAAGTTAGGCCGTATCGATATTCTCAAATCCAAAAGAGAGAATTGGAACAACAGGTACAAAATTACTTGGCCAATCACCATATACAACCTAGTGTAAGTCCATTTTCATCAGTTGTGCTGCTAGTTAAAAAGAAAGACGGGGGATGGAGAATGTGCATTGATTACTTTGAGTTCAATAGAAATACAGTCAAGAATAAGTACCCCATGCCCATAATTGATGAATTATTAGATGAGTTGGGAAATGCAACTTGGTTTTCAAAAATTGATTTAAGGTCTAGATATCACCAGATTCGAATGGCAACAGAGGACATACATAAAACAGCTTTTAGAACTCATAGTGGCCATTACAAGCTCACGGTTATGCCATTTGGGCTGTGTCATGCACTGACAACATTTTAGGTTGTTATGAATGACATTTTTAGACCATTTTTGAGGAGATTTGTGCTGGTGTTTTTTGATGACATTCTCATATATAGTTCCTCTTATGAGAAACACTTGACAGATTTGTCCAAGGTATTGGAGATCCTTTTACAACATAAATTTTATGCAAAAATGAGTAAATGTCAATTTGCTACACAGGAAATAAATTATCTGGGGCATATGATTGGAAAAGGGGCATTAACTATGGAAAATAGTAAAATTCAAGCAGTAGTTGATTGGCCGACACCATCAAATTTAAAGGAACTGCATGGCTTTCTAGGCTTGTCGGGTTATTACCACAGATTTATTCAGAATTATGGCAAAATGCCTATCCCCTTAATGAAGTGTTACAAAAGGAGGGGTTCAGTTGGAACGAGAAAAACAGTAAGCCTTCGAGAATCTCAAACAAGCTCTCACACAAGCACTGGTACTTGTCCTTCCTAATTTTTCCAAGCAGTTTGTAATTGAATGTGATGCTTCTGGGGTTGGCATGGGGGCAGTGTTGATGCAGGAGGCTCACCCAATGGCATACATGAGTAAGGTGTACAAAGGGAGACAACACTATTGACCGATTTATGAAAAAGAGATGCTTGCTATTTTGTTAGCAGTTAGTAAATGGAGGCAGTTGTTGATAGGACAGCAATTCACCATCCGCACAGCTCAGTTGAGTCTTAAGTATTTAGAGGACCAACATATTCGTACTTCGGCACAAGAGAAATGGTTGACTAGACTTTTGGGCTATGACTACAAGATTGAGTACAAACCGAGCGCCTCCAATGCAGCAGCTGATGCTCTCTCCTGCCGTGAACCACACCTCGATTGCAATGCAGTTACATTCTTAGTTCCTAAATGGTTCCAACAAGTCAAGGCTACCCATCAAAATTCAGATTTGTACAAACAACAGCTGTTATAGTGGGAACAAGGTAAATTGAATCCAACTAAATATTCATTGACTGATGGTGTGCTATTCTATAAAGGAAGGATTTACACTGCTTAAGAACCAAAACTTAGGTGGATGCTATTAGAAGAATTCCATGCATCTCCTATGGGTGGCCATTTGGGCTATCATAAAACAGTCCAAAGAATGAAACCAAATGTATATTGGAAGGGGTGGTGCACAGAATTGAAGTAGTTTATTAGAGAATGTGATATCCGCCAGAGAAACAAATATGATACACTTAGTCCAGTAGGCTTATTACAGCCCCTGTCCATGCCACAACAAGGATGGACTAATATTAGTATGGATTTCATTGAGGGACTGCCTCCCTCCAAGGGATGCATGGCCATCATGGTAATTGTTGACCAATTCACAAAATATAGGCATGTTGTAGCTCTTAAACATCCTTACACAGCCAAGGACATAGCTCATGTGTTTTTAGACTCGGTGGTTAAGCTACATGGGGTACCACAATCAATAGTTTGTGATCGAGATCCTATTTTTACAAGTGCATTTTGGAAAGAGTTGATGAAATTGCAAGGTTCCAAGTTGTGCATGTCTTTAGCATATCATCCCCAAACAAATGGGCAGACGAAGGTACTAAATTGCACGCTCGAAACTTATTTATGTTGTTTCACGTTTCATCAACCCAAGAATTGGACTTATTGGATGCCATGGGCTGAGTACTAGTACAATACATCCTGGCATAGTGCTACAGGTACCATCCCCTTTGAAGCCTTATATGGGCAAGCCCCACCATCTCTATTATCTTACATTCCAGGGACAACCAAATCTTCGTCCGTGGCATAGGAATTGTTGGCTTGTGATGATATTCTTAAACATTTACAAGGACATCTACACAAGGCCCATCAATGCATGAAAGTCCAAGCTGATAAGCACTGTCGGGATGATGCCTTTGAGGTGGGGAATTTTGTTTATTTTGGCCCGTTTGAAGTTTTAGCTTAGGTGGGGAAAGTCGCTTACTGCTTGAAGCTGCCAATTGGCTCCAAGATTCACCCGTATTTCACATCTCCCAATTAAAAAGGAAGATTGGGGAGGTTGAGGAAGTGATTCCACTGGATGTACCCTTGCTGGGACTTTTGGACTCCACGACACTTTACAAGATCTTGGCTAGATGCATGGTGAAGAAGGGCAATGCAATAGCCACTGAAGTCTTGGTGCAATGGCAGCAAGGAGAAGAGGATTCAACCACCTGGGAGGACTACCGCAAATTAATTGCAAAATTTCCGGACCTTAAGGACAAGGTCTCAACGATGGCAGAGTAATTGTTATGTACTTCAGTGGTTTCTTCTATTAATTGGGTCTATAATTGGGAATTGGGTTGTGCTAGACTATTTAAGCATTTTGGATTGTAGGGTTTGGGGGATCAGAACAATGTGTTGTTGTTGAACTGGGAGAGCGGCCACCTCTCGAAAGTGGACCATATCTTCATTCCACAATGGCTCCACCATCTCCACACGGGTACTCCCTACGATCCTCTCATTGTAGGAAGAACTCTAACAGCCAGTACCACTGAAGCTACCATTTGACCCCCACTCTTCCTTTTCACTTCCTGATGTGACTCTTGCAGTTGAGCCTGTGAATTTGCCGTGGTAAGACTAGAAGGTTGGAAACATTTGACATTCATTCAAATTTCTTCATTTAGCCCACCAATGAAGCATGAGATCAAATCCACCTTTTGACATTCTTGTGACCCAATTTGACAATGCATCAAACTCATTCACGTACTCAACAACCATTCCCCTTTGATATAGCTTAAAGGGTTCCTCTTGATAATCTCTTAAGAGGCTCTCCCCATATTGGGTGATCAGCCCTTCCACAAGGTCCCCCCACACTGACCTCTTGGCTTTGTTTGAGGGATTTAAACCATTGTACGACCACTCCCCTCAGATTTGTCACTGCCACTGTAACCCATTTCTCAATTTTTACTTGATTATAGGCTTGCAGTTGCTCTATAGTATGGCTCCATTCCTCTGGATATTGAGTACTGTCAAAAAGGGGAAAATTGAGTTTCAAATGTTTAAAAATATTGTCCACCCCCTTATTCTTTCTTCTACTGTCAGCTGATGATGACTCTAGTGCCCTTGACGATTCCCCCAAATTTTCCCTAACATTCAAAGTTGCCATCTAAGACTCCAACTATTCCATATAGATGTCCATCCTTTGGATAAAATCTAAAATTCTTCGATGTAGTTCCCTTCACAACTTTGCTTCCACCATCTTTGATGCTTCCCTTTCGGACTCCTCCACTATGGTCCCCAAACTGCACAACTTAGATACTAATTTGTAATGGCTTTGGATGGATATCGAAGATTGAAGATTGTAACTATGGTGACTGAATGGATCTATGGTGAAATTTGTAGAAGATGCAAGATGGAAAGAGCTGTAATGGATTGATACAAGCTGACTGCCATTTGAGAGGCAATAATCCCTCCAACATAGCCACAATATTAGTTTCTGCACAAAAGACCTTTACTACTATACCATCCCCCTTACATATGGCCTAGTACAACATTACATAAAATACCCACATAAAACAACTATATAAAACAACCCATACTATAATAGTCATCAAAACTTCCTTTATTCATATTTCCCTAGATTGCTTGCAGCTGAATACTGCCTTTTTAAGGGTTTCTTGTGTGAATACTCTCCCTTAAAGTCCTTTTTAATTTTTATACCTTCCTTAAAAATACATTTATTTCAATAGTTACATTCAAGTGCAATATTTAGTTCTGTACTCCTATTGTAAGTTTCTGTTACTCTTTGTATGAAAAATTTGTTGAACTAACTGTCATCTTGTAAAATGTCTGATATAAACTCCTCCCTCCTCAGTCATCTTTTTCCATTGTCATAACCCTTTTTTCTTCCTCCACTGATACATCAGATAGGGTTATATGTGATTCCTCCTTCCCCTTCCTCATTCTTCCCTTTTATTTCCTTCCATCAATTTTGTGTGCCTTGTGGAACTATAGACGGTGTACTGGTGTGTTGTTGTCCCAACATTGCTTACCCTTATCAGCGTGCTATGAACCTATGGTCCTGGGCATAGATCATGAATGTTGTTGGTGAGTGAGTGTTGCTATTGGATTTGGGAAGAAGGTTTGTAGGTCGCTCACAGGAGGTTGGTGGTGTTGGTTTCAGGGTGTAGCTATGAAGGGTGGGGTATTTTGGAAGAAGGTAACCAACAAGGGTTTTTCATGGATTGGCCCAAGAATGTGATATTCTAATCCTTTGGAAATCAAAGATAGAAGATATCCCTTTAACAATAGTGTACAACATACTGTGAATGCACCCAACCTTGACCAACGAGAAATCTAATACTTTACTTATAAGCAATCAACATAAGATCCATATAAAGATCCATTTATTTTAACCATAATTATTTTCCTTAACACACTTAAGTTGGAACATCTAAGATATGTAATCTAAAACAAACTTAAATGACAATAACAATTAATTCCTTGATCCCACTATGTCAAGGTTAGTTATATGACTTATTTTCCTTGATGAACAAAATATTCTCTTAATTTATATAATACTAAATCTTTTTTTTACTATTTCCAATAAGTCATTTTTGGTCTTTCTCTACTTGCTTTAATTTAACCTATATTAATTAATTCTCTTCTCCTTCTAGGTGCATCTATAGGCTTCTATGGATATGACCAAACCATCCATTACCATTTTATCTTCAATTGGTGCAAAGCTACAATATTTTGAATGAAATCATTTTTTAACTTATCTCCTATTGTATCACTACTCATCCATTCTAACATTCATGTCTTTCTTACACTAATTTTTGCACATGTTGATGTTTAGTACCCTAACATTCTGTACAATAAAGTATAGCCAAGCAAATCGATATTCTATAATTTTTTAGGATATTCTTTTATCACATAACACTTTATTGGGTTAATGTATATCCAATAACCTAATAGCACTCCCTCTTCATATTACACAATACATGGATAAGTCGTAGTTGGGAGAAATGGCACATTTGGATTGGTTAGTTTGGCATGACTTGTAGTTTTGGTCAATGGAAGCTAGACAAGTTTATTTGGTTGTGGTTGAGGCTTAAGATAGGGACCCCTTTGTTTCCTCTCTTGTTTAATATGATGGCTAATATTTTCGCAAGACTCTTTAGTATTGCACAAGTGAATGGAAGTATTTCTTGTTTTTGCCACAAATGTTGCTTGCAACAATTGTCTTGCCTTCAATAAGCAAATGATAGCATTGCCTTTGCATTATCTAGTGTGGAGCAAGGAGCCTTATGTGCATATTAGGCCTCCTTGGTGTCATCACAGGGCTCAGCATTAACATTCACAAATCCATAATGGTTGGAATTTATTTTTCAGAATTAGTGGTGAATCAAGGTTGCTATCTTATTTGACTGTCGAGTAGTGGACTTCCCTATTCAATGCTTGGGCTTCTTGTTGAACATTAAAACCATGTAGTTAGTTTACCGAACACTTGCCTTTTCTTTTCTTGGAAATGCATTGCTTGTGGAGGATGTTGTTGGTGGGAATGTTAATGTGAGGATCTTGTTTGTGGATGTCTAGTAGTTGTGAGAACGTCATATGCCTTTACATGGGTATAAGGCCAAGATATGGTCACTTATTCCTCTGGTATCATGGTGATTCTATCCGTAAGTGCAGAGTAGGTGGGTGTTTTGAGGTGTAGGATGGGATTTCACCGGTTGGAGGATGTAGGTGTTGGACAAGATGTTCATATTGATGGCAGGAGTCTATTGACTCAATGAAGAGTTTGCTTCACTTGATATCTACCTTATAGTCCCTTCGTTCTTGGTTAGTGTGTGGGGTTTGTTCCCAATTGGGGATGTTGATTTCGGTTCTTTGTGTTTTTCTTTTCTTTCTTACATGTGTCTGTTGTTTGTGTGTGGATTTCCTCCTCTGAAGTCCACTAGTTTTTGTTTCTTCTTTTTATAGATTCCTTACATCTTGTGCAGGCTTTGTATTTTTTTATAATGTTATCATAGGCTTCCGCCCAAGAAGAAAACAACAATTCAAGTAAAAACATCAAAATTTTGAAACTTGTATGCAAATCAAAAACTATGTTGAACGCAAATTGTTAACTAAAAATTATGTTTTTTAAATTTACAAATCATACCATTTGAAATGGAATAATTGAATCAGGGAATGTGAATATGGATGTTGTGTGAGCCAAAGCAGTAAGCCAACTTGGATGGCCCAGATGAGTGTAGTCAATCTATGGTAGCAGTAGGGAGATCAATACCCATTATGTAAATCTGTGAGTTTGCAAATGTTGTCATCAGATAATATGAAAATTTACTTCTTATGCTGTCTGCGTTGGTAAATTCATATCCAGCTTTGACAAGTCATCTCAACATCTGTTGAAGGTGTTTTTGCCAATTATTGCTTTAACCCATGAATTTTTTTGTGAAAAGGTTGAACTGGTGCCAGCAGCTCACCTATTCTTCATCTCTTTAAAGTGCTCTCCCAGCTCATAATCTAACACTGAATTTCTGTTGTGGTGGTAGTTCCACATTTTGTAGTGCCAGCAACATTCCTCTCTTGCTCTTCACTATTTATTCATGTCATTCCTTCACTTGTGTAGGGATGTTCAATTTTCCTCATTCCTTTTCAATAGCCATCACACCCCAAGATCAAATTATTCTATCAATGACCTCTATGGGTTTTCTATTTGTTGATGGTAACAATGTCTCTTAGTTTTTCTATATCAATTATAATGCTGGTCAGAATGTCTTGATATATCTTTGTGTGTATTTATACGACCAATCAGATATAAGTATGCTATTAAGTTACATAGAACTTAGGGAATGCAACGACAAAGAAACCTCTTTGCTTAATGGCAATGAGATTTCGGAGGGAGTAAAATCACTGTGTTTGTGTACTTCAAAAGCACAAGAATTTATTTAGAAGGTATTCATATTTGTGTCGACCACTAAAATCACTGTGTTTCTTTATTCTTAGTAAAGTGAATACTTCTACTTTTCAAAGTCTATGTAAATTTTTCCTTACTCATTTTATATTTTCAAAGGAATTCAATGGAATATTTAACCAAGTGGTTATATGCTTACTTTTATTTGGATATTTTTATATAAATTAATATTTTTTATAATGTTGATAGTTTCATAATATTTATGTGTTTATCTAAAATAAATATAATGCCAATTTTTGTGTAATATTATAATTTTCAAATAAAATTTGCGTAATTGTGCACAATTTTTATTATTTTTAAAATTTTCATAATATTGTATGTTACCCTTAAAATTAAATTAAAATGCAAATTCTATAAAATTGTTATTCAACTAGCTATATCGGAATACTAGATTGTGAAGTATAACTATGTGCAAAAATTAGTGTTGTTGAAATGTATATGCTCAAATGAATGAGCGGTAAGGGATAAATTTAAAAATAATTTTATTAGGAATTGAGTAAGAGTTGCACCCATTAAAGATATAAGAGAATTGAGTAAGTATTGTGATTGTATCTTTATGAAACCAAGGAATGCGTCGGTTGGAAGAGGAGATTTAATTACTGCTTAAAAAATTCAAAAAATAGTTATTATAGGTCTAAAACTATTTGGTTATAAATTACAAGAAAAGTTTTAAATTTATGTAATTTAACTGAAGAGTTGATGATAGATAGAAATATTTGGAAAAAAAGATGTGACTGACCTTAGGTAGTGGGATTATAGCTTGATTTGTTATTGTTGTTATAATGTTGCATTTTACTTAGTAACATATCAATAATTCTAATAATATCTCTGGTTGAACTACTTGCATATGATAAGTAATTTATTATCAAGTCATTTAGAAATTTCTAACAAGCTTTATAAACAAGCGATAGTACATACAGTTTATTTGTTACAAGTGTATAATGATATTATTTATTAGTTGATCCACTGATCTGATTCTATAGCACCAGATTTTAATTTTAATATTTATAAAATTTTAGTTAACTCATTACCAAATAAATACATGAAATAAGATTTAACATATCTGAATGGACATTTGTGTGCTGATAAGTCTTAAGAAATCGTCCATTGATCATATGCAACTTGCATCTTTTTTCCTCTCTTGCAATTAAATTGTATGGAACATGCCAGTAGACACATGCACACGTGTGCATGCACATACACATACACACCCTCACACATGCACACACATGCATGCCTCCAAAGTTGCCATGGCAATCCAAGCTCAATTCCTAAATGGAGGTAAATTATTATAATGGCGATTTGCATTTATACTCATACCATGGTAACTCATTTTCATTTGGATTTTTATCCCTCTTTGAAAGTCCAAGCTGGAATTTTAACATCAAGAGTTGTTGAACTTCTCTAGATATGAATAAGAACCTCATTATCTATTGGCCATACAGGATGCACATCTCTAGAATTCTTGCTACCGGGAAAGGTCTTGTCCTCGAATGGTTTTTTTTTCAACGGTGAACGGCCGCCACCGTGTTTTGTATGAATTTCCATCTGCTGATTTTTGGAGGGAAGATCTATATGAATCCATGAATGTTCAAGAAAGAAAAGCACATAAGTTTCCTACTGGGCTTCACAATGAAGAATGTTCAGACTCCATAAATACTGGAGCTGCTGATACAATGGTTGCAAAGATTGCTGCTGTTCGTTCCTTTTGCCGGTGAGTGTGATTGTGATATAAAAGCATCAACATTTTTTCCTTCGTTCCAGAACTGGCGAGGGTATGAATATTGCATTGTTCAGGACTATCAATTTGGTTTATTTGCCCCAAGAGCAACAATGCCCTTGTAGTCGATTGTTCCATATTTACCTTAATTTTCTTCAAGAGTACAGGGTGTTGGTGGGTGCGGCTAAAGACTTGTGCTATTTGGACTGTGGGCACTGAAAATATTCTCCGAATGAAATTCATTTTTTAAAAATCGGCTGTATGAAGAGGCGCTTAATTTTTTTAAAGAGATTTTATATTGTGGCTGCACCATATTTGCGATAGTTCTTGGTATCTGATCTGGTGAAGCATATTGTCCGATAATCTTTTTGTTTGGTTTTAGTTTTTACATTATAGAAACCATAAGTATCGTTATTCCAGTTACTGAAGTTATAATTGATTATATAGTGCGTGGAGAGTTGGTGTTGTCTTGGAAAAAAATATTTAAAGAGAATTTAGATTTTTAAGTGTTTGTGTGTTTAGGAAATGTGAAAAAAATTTAATTTTTTTAGTCATTATAAGTATAATTTGTTTTCATCGTAGAAAATTTTTGATGTTGTGAGAAATTTTATTATAATACACTAACTTTTAATGTCTAATTATTCTCTAACTTTCCTTGACATTTGTCTGTCGATGGTTAAGTAGAACTATTTTTCGTAACTATTAGTTTTTTTGTAAAAGTTTGATTATTTCTGACTTTCATTGAATTTGTAATTACATCAAAGTTCATTTCCAATCTGTAATGAAGCTCATGACATAGATATGGTTAATATATATAATTATAATAAACTTGAATTTTGTAAAATTAAATTTTATAAAAATAAAATTATAATAAATATAATTTAATTTTTATTATCAATATATTATTATTATAATTACGTTTAAAATATTAAAATATAAAATATTTATAATTTTATTTAAATTACTTTTTTAAAATTTTTGTATACTTTTTGTATTTCTTGAATTTCCGTTTCTTGCAGACCCGTAAATGTATGAAGTGATCACCGGCGTGGGCTTTGCAAAATCAAAAGACAGTCTTTTTTGACGATCTCTGCGATGTCGTGGTTTCGATTGTTGGGTTCACGATCAGAAATTATAATATCCGTCCGACATCACACTTTTTTGAAGAAGGCAACTGGGGTTTTGATGGAGCATTCATCAAAATTTTAGAACACAGACGGTGGAAGAATCATTCATACAAGTTCATCATTTAGTTCATATAAGATCAGCCATCGAAAAGCGAACTCACAAAAATGAATTAATGAGCCTAGCTTCCTGTGCGTATACGTGCATATATACATGTAACTCGAGCAATCGGCTTGGTATGATTGGGAAAGACGAAATTTTAAAAATTCGTCACAAGACGAGGTATTAAACAAAAAAGCGAATAGATTTCACGCAACGATTGTCTCAAAGCAGTTGAGTCCGTCGAACTCCATGGCGAAGCGCGGCCCCTTCTTCTGGTTCGGGGGCTGCGTCGCGGGCGGCCGGGACGAACCCTTGGATCGGTTCTCCGATTCTTCTCTACTAGGTGCAGCGCGAGTCAGCCACGTCCTCGTCCAGAACCGCGCCTCCAAAGCATCGGCGGCTGAGCTGAAGATCGGCATGGCCAACAGCTTCCCCGTCGCTTCTTCCTGTTTTCTTCCCGTGCTACGAAAGCCCTTTTTTCTCTTTTTGTCTTGCTTCTTCCCTTGACCTCCTCCAAGGCTTTTTATAGGGCAGGTGGCTACGTATGAACAGAGGAAGCAGGCGAAGGAAGGAAGGAAGGAAGGAAGGAAGGAAGGAGTTGGGAAGAATCCGGATCGACGGACCGCACGGAATTCCGCCGCCGTGTTCGTCGTGAACGCGACGCCGCCGTGTATGGACCACACGGATGCCTTTTGACTGCAGAAGAAAGCGAAAACGTTGAAAAATAAGAAAAACAGGAAAAAGATGAAATATGATGGAAAGGATCGTATTTTTTCCAACGGCATCAACGATCTTTTTGAGGAATTTTAAATTCACGATTATAACATTACTAAATTTTTTTTAATCAATAAGATATAACGGTTACATTTTTTCATTAAATTGTCAACCGTGGTTTTTTTAACAACATGTCGTATACTCGTATTTTAAAAAAAATTCTTCATTTTTTTAAAAACAAAACGTCGTTTTTTTCAGTCAAACTCATAACGTATTTCGGCTATTTTTAATATAAGTGTCAAATTACTTTAAAAAAAACAAAACGTCCTATTATTTATTTATTATTTTGGTTGGCCAGGTGTAGATAGTAGTCGTGAGAAGGGTGCTTATGATAAACTTAAAAGAGATTTGTATTAACAGAATCTATAGAAATTGAACTAAAGAAAATTTAATTTCATCGAATATAAATATTTGTATAGGTTTTAAATATTATTTGGTAGATTTTAATTTTTTTATAAAATTGGACAGAGTTCATATGAAATGAGTGTTTAGAATTTAATTTTGACTTTTTCCTTGTAAATGTAGTAAAATCCTTTCATTCATTGGCGGGATATTCTGTAATTTTTACATTTTCTCAAAAATCTATTTCATGAATATTTAAATTTTGAAATATATTTATTTTTTACTATTTTTTAAATAAAAAATAAATTTAATTTATCTAATTTTAAAAATATATTTAATAAATATATTTACATATAATAAAATTTTAAATTTTATTTAATTTTACGAAATACATAAATATCTCAACATTAAATTTAATTCTGATTAAAAAATAAATTTTTAACAATTCATTTTTATTCATTTTACATACACAAATGAACCGTAAATGTATATTTGATGATATAAGACAGGTGTAATATAATAGTATTAAATCATTACAATTCAGTTGATTTTGAATAGATATTTATTAAGTCAATTTTAAATTACAGTTTCCGATATTATTCCTATGATTTCCTGTAAATAATATTTTTTTATAAGATAATATTTATAAATTTTCAAAAGTTTTTAAGGATAATAAAGATGATAATATTAAGATACATTTATGAACTTGCAAATGATCAAAGCCGAAATACAAATAGGTCTAGAGAAAATGAGAAAGAAAAGCAAAAGAACAGAAAAAATTACGACAGAAATCAAAAGGAAACAAAGAAAATTGACTACAAACATCGATCAAGCACAAGAAGAAAGAAGCATGATAAGGGCAACAGAAGATAACAAGCTAATTATTATTGACTACAAACTAGAAAATATTAATGTAGAAGTTGTAAAGTTGTTAATTTAAAATTTACAATATTACCATTTACGACTACATCTACGCCAATCAGTCTTGTTTGGTTAACCATTTTTATTACGTACTTCAATTTTTTTATTATATATTACAAAATTCTATAATAATATTTATCAAATAATATTAATATTTTATATTAAAAATTATAATAAAATATAATAAATTAAATAATTTAAAAAATAAATAAATTTCACTTCACGTAATTCCATCTTTACAATAAATACATTCTCACTTCACGACTTAACTTCACCGGGCCGCAATGGAATAGGGCCGTCATATCGATGGCCCACAGATTTTAGTCACGGCAAATTAATATTCTTATTCTTCTTGTACAGGAAACGTAAAGAAAAAGAAATTTGAAGTTTCTAACGTATAAATACAATAATTTTACTGTCTCTTTCGTAGAGAAGAAAATTTGTCATGCACGTTTTTATAATAATCTCACGTTCGTAATTACGATCTTTGAAAAAATCAAACCACCCCGTCTTGACCATCTTAACTTTCTTAAGTTTTGTTTGAAAAGTTTACTTTCAAATTTAACTTTCATGATTACATAGGTAGATTTTTAAGATAACTTTTTTATATTAATCTCATCGTAATATTTAATCACATCAATATTAAAAAATATAATTTCAACATTAATATTCAATTACATTAACATTAATAAAATACAATTTCAACATTAACATTAATAAAATACAATTTCAACGTTAACAACCAATCACATCAATATTTAAAAATACAATTTCAATATTATCATTCAATTACATCAACATTAAAAAAATACGATTTCAACATTAATATTTAATTATATTAACATTAAAAAATATAATTTTAACATTAATATCACTCATGTAAATATTAAAAGACATCAATTTTCGTAATCTATCTTTTCAAACGACACAAGAGTCAAGGCTATTTTAAGTGTTTATTTTGAAAAGTTATAAAAATTACCATGAGAAAAAATTATTCCCAAACGCTACTTTCAATTTTAAGTACGCTAATACATTTTTTCCCCCTAAATTTACGTTTTTTTAAATTTCCTAACTTTTTCAAATTTTTTTGTTAAATTTTAAATGTACAAACAGATCCTTCTTTTCAATTACTACTCTACATTTGCAAAAGGGGGCACGAGTTCTGTAGGCG
>JAMKPZ010001634.1:0-52164 GCA_024699675.1 Amphibolis antarctica | reverse complement strand
GTAAAGACAAAGAGAAGTTCCCAGCCTAAGCATGTTTCGAAGGGAGGAATTACAGTGAAGCATTAGGTATTCTTTCCATTTTTATTTTCTTTATTTTATGTTTTTACAACTATACTCAAATTTACAATCACACACTTTATCAACTTAGTTTCGGTAATTAGAATATGTTTTTATATTTGCTGAAATGTTGAATGTTGCATTCTTACTTTTACAAATTGTTTGTATTGTATTGTGTTTCTTGTATTGTATCGTGTGTTGTGTTTTGAAATATATAAAAAGATCAAAAATATTATCATTCAATTCTTAGAAGTTTTAGCCAATTTGAGTCATGTTGTTTTTACATTTGAAACTCAATTATTGCACTACCCACATGTAAGTTCGAAGGTAGAGACGTTTACCCACGAGCTACCTGAGAGTTAAGTGCTTCTTCTGTGTAGAACATTAAATTTTATGCAAACTGAAGTATATAATGTGAAAGCTTAAGAAGAATTAAATATTTGGAAGTAAAATCCTCTGGAAAGTGTAACACAATCGGTATTTAAAGGCCATCCTAGCGGTTAATTGAAACAAGGCAACCATGACATTGCTTATAAGATATTTAATCAATTGTTTCAGTTAATTGAAGTCACCAATTCAGCTAAACACCAAGCAAAAACTAATCTCTATGGACAAACTCGTACTTGCACACTAATTACATCTGAACCCGTGCAATTGCGGTGAATTAAAATTATTTTGCACACATAATTTATATAAGAAAAGAATTACAAGTGTCAGTGGCAGAGTAAACATATACTCTTTAGTATTTCATATTGTTTCATCTAGTTTATCCATTAATTGCTAGATTTGTAGTGATATATTTGATTGGTAATTTTGATTTTCATTCATATGATTATACTTTGAATAATAGTTTTGCATTCCTAAATTGCCATTACAATCCCACAAATTAGAATTTTCATTCCAGTTATAATTATTTTGAGAATTAACATTATGTCCTTCTAAATCATGCTGTGAAGAGTAGTCATTAAACTCCATAGGTAAATAATCTCTTCTAACATAATTAGAATAATTATAATCCTCAAAGCTAGTCCCTGGAACAATCCCAAAATCACCCCAATACGAATTATATGAGTCCATTTTGTAATTCAGAATTTAAATACAAGACTACTCTAGAATAGCAATAAGACTATGAAATAGAATTTAACAGCAGCAATGCACATAAATCATATTGCTACCCTAGTTAACACCAAAATAGCAAAAAGCAACACTAATTGCAAGAAATTAAGCAATCCCCGGCAACGGCGCCAAAAAGTTGTTTTGTCACTGACACAATACTTGTAATTCAATTCTTATATAAATTGTGTGTGCGAAATATTTTAATTCACCGCAAGTGCACGGGTTCAAATGTAATTAGTGTGCAAGTATGGGTTTGTCCACATGGATTAGTTTTTACTTCGTGCTTAGCTGAATTGGTGACTTCAATTAAGTGAAACAGTTGATTAAATATCTTATAAGCAATGTCACGATTGCCTTATTCTAATTAACCGCTAGGATGGTCTTTAAATACCGATTGTGTTACACTTTCCAAAGGATTTTACTACCAAATATTTAATTCTTCTTAAGATTTAACATTATACACTTCAGTTTGCATAAAATTCAATGTTTTGCACAAAAGAAGCACTTAACCCTCAAGGTAGCTCATGGGTAAACGTGTCTACCCTCGAACTTACTCGAGGGTTATGCAATAATTGTGAGTTTCAGATGTAAAAATAGCACGATTCAAATTGGCTAAAACTTCTAAGAGTTGAATGACTATATTTTTGGTCTTTTTATATATTTCAAAACACAACACATAATACAATGCAAGAAACACAATATAATACAAACAACTTGTAAAAGTAAGAATGCAACATTCAACATTACAGCAAATATAAAAACATAGTCAAATTACCATAACTAAGTTGATAAAGTGTGTGATTGTAGATTTGAGTGTAGTTGTAAAAACGTAAAGTAAAATAAAGAAAATAAAAATGGAAAGAACACCTAATGCTTCACTGTAATTTCTCCCTTCGAAATGTGCTTAGCTGAGAACTTCTCTTTGTCTTTACTTCTAGTCCACCAGGTCATCAATCTAGCAAGCCTTCCTTTTGACCTTGCAATGAGATTTTGGGGCATCAATCCGTAATTACACCAAGGAACAGAGGAAGACGCAGCCAGCGTCGAGAGTCTCTCCTTCAAAGATATGCTCAGGTTAAGAAAAGAGTAGCAAATACACTACGTGAATGGTTGGAGAAAAGGAGGTCATCAATCTCCTCTTAGAAGAGATGAGTTGGTGGAGGATGGAAGATGGAGAAGATGGAAAATGCTCTATAAATGGTGGATGAAGGAAGAAGAGGGGTGGGGGCTTAGTTCCAAGGCTATGGGATTGTTTTATAGATTGGAGGATTGGCAGTTTACGAGCTGGTAGTTAACAAGGGCATGGTGCACGTCCAGACATGTGAGATCATCCCATGCAATCCACTACTTCAGCCTGTCCATCCATGTTCTTCATGGTTGAGCTGTAGCTGAATTATTATTTAATTTTGCTTTGTAATGTAATTCCTGTAGTTACTTATTGAATTTCCCTACAAATACCTAAGAAATACCTTTTATGAAATGCATCATATTACTCGAGAAATAATTCATAATATTTAGATCTTAACTGTAATTGCAATTACTTTAATATCAATGAAATTCATTGCATAGAACAAATAGGGTACAGGTCCGAGGGTAAACCAGTTTACCCTTGCGTAAGTTCATAGGTAAACCCTTAACACTCACAATATGGTTTGAGGGTAAACAGCTTAACCCATGGATAAGTTTGTGGGTAAACAGCTTAACCCTCGAACTTGCATTTAAGCGTAAATCATGAGTTTTTCTCTGTATATTAATCGTTCTATTAGCAACCTAAAGAGTCAAATGTCAATCATTCATTCCCTTCTTAATAGGTAATAAACAAAAACATAATTAATGACTCAAAACTTAATTGAAGCATCATTGAAGTGAATAATCGTGCATACTACTCAAAAGTATAGTCAATCTTGTAATCATCATAATTCAATGCAGAATGCAAATAAAACTCATTAAAACACATGAATTAATATCAATAAAATTCACACTTTTGAGACTGAACAATACGCAAAAGCTGGTAGGAGTCACCACCCTCCATGTGGGCTTTGGTAAATTCTAAATTGACGCAACGTTTTATGTGCTCGATGCGGTTACGTCGTATAGAGCCCTCCTTGGGAGAGCATGGATGCACCAAAATCACGTTCTACCCTCTTCAGAACACCAGCGCTTCAAGTATATCCAAGATGGTTGAGTGTACCGATATTTCGAGGAACAGAAGCCATTAGGTGCTCATGAAGTTCACTTGCACGATTCCAGGTATTTCACCAGAAACGAACAGGAGCAAAAGTGTCCCAAGGTGACCGGAAGCATAAGTCCACAACCTTTTAAGCATCTTCCTGTTAGGTGACCGGAACTATAAGTCCATATCCCTTTTAGGCATCTTCCAGTTAGGCGATCGGAAGTATAAGTCCATATCCCTTTAAGGTGTCTTCCGGTTAGGCGACCGGAAGTGTAAGTTTGATCCTCTTTAAGGCATTTTTTGGTTAGGTGATCAGAAGTGTAGGTCCATATCTCCCAAGGCATCCTCTAGTTTGGTGACCAGAAGTATAAGTCCACATCCATTTAGGCATCTTCCGGTTAGGCTAACAGAAATATAAGTCCATATCCCTATAAGGCATCTTCCAGTTAGGTGACTGAAAGTGTAAGTCCAACACCTTTTAAGCATCTTTCAGCTAGGCGATCGGAAGTGTAAGTCCATATCTCCCAAGGCATCATTCGGGTTGGCAACTGGAAGAGTAAGGCCCCAACCTTTAAGGCGAACGAAAGTATAAGTCCACACACTTTTAAGCATCTTCCAGTTAGCCGACCAGAAGTGTAAGTCCATATCCCTTTAAGGCATCTTTCGATTAGGCAACTGGAAGTGTAAGTCCAACCCCCTTTAAGGCATCTTCTGGTTAGGTGACTGGAACTGTAGGTCCATATCTCCTAAGTCATCTTCTGGTTAGGCGACTGGAAGTATAAGTCTACACCCTTTTAGGCATCTTCCGGTTAGGTGACTGGAAGTGTAAGTCCATATCTCCCAAGGCATCTTTCGGATAGTGTACCCTCTCTTTCATCCGACTATCAACTAGAAGCCCATGGGGTTTCGTCAACGGAGCCAATGGATGGGCCGAGGTACAGAGAATTGAAAGGTGATTGAGGGAGCGCATCGCCATGTGGGGCGGATGGCTCATTAAACGAAGTCACCGCCTTATTTTTGCATAGAAAATAAGGAAAATCAAATAGGGAAGTATTCTTCTGCCATCAAAATGATAAAAACCGCAAGAATGGTATAAAACCATGTGAAACCATGTGAAAAATGAGAGAACTAGATACAGGACTCAAGGTACTGTTGGGGAAGGTGTTAGGCACCCCCAAATGGCCCGGGTAATTTCGGCCACTCTCCGGCTCTAAAAATGGAAAATGACAATAATCAGTCCGGCCAAACAATGCCTTATTTCCCGAGCATCGGGAGGAATAGTCTTATTTCTTCTGGTAAAGCAAGTGAAACCAACCAATGCGAGGATTCACAGGAGATCCGGCGAGAAAAAGAGAGAGAGAAAGGCAAGGTGGTCACCATTATGGACCATTGGCTGAGGAGCTGAAGGACTGGTGAGATAGCCAGCTGGAACGTCGGAGCCCGCTTGACATTCCGCCTCTCCTATTGGGGACAAGAGTTCATGTACCCAGTTTGGCCAGGGTCGGCAAGGACTCATGCCGACGGCCTCATCCGAGAAGCCTTTTCGGGGCATCGGGAGGGCAGCTTTTCTCCACCTGGTAAAAAGGAACCGTCGGGGTGCACATACTCATACACCCGAACGGCCAACGTTGTAAGGATGCATGCTAACGGCCTCATCCTGGAAGCCTTTCCGGGGCATCGAGAGGGCAGCTTTGCTCCTCCTAGTAAAAGGGGAACCGTCAGGGTGTACATACTCATATACCCAGACGACCAACGTCGGCAAGGATGCATGCTGACAGCCTCATCCCGGAAGCCTTTCTGGGGCATCAAGAGGACAGCTTTGCTCCACCTAGTAAAAAGGAAATGTTAGGGTGTACATACTCATACACCCGAACGACCGGCATCGGCAAGGATGGATGCCGATGGCCTCATCCAAGAAGCCTTTTCGGGGCATCAGGAGGGTAGCTTTGCTCCACTCAGTAAAAAGGAACCATCTGGAGGGCAATTTTGCTCCACCCGATAAAAAGGAACCATCGGGGTGCACATACTCATACACCCGGCGGTTGGCGTCAGCAAGGATGCATGCTGACGGCCTCATCCCAAAAGCCTCTCCGAGGCATCAGGAGAGCAACTGTGCTTCTCCCCGTAAAGGGGAACCATCGGGGTACATACTCATACACCTGGACAGCTGGTGTCGGCAAGGATGCATGCCGACAGCCTCATCCCAGAAGCCTTTCTGAGGCATTGGGAGAGGAGCTTTGCTTCTCCCAGTAAAGGGGAACCATCGGGGTGTACATACTCATACACCTAGAGGGCTGGCATTGGTAAGGATGCATGCCAATGGCCTCATCTTGGATGCCTTTCTGGGGCATCGGGAGGGTAGCTTTGCTCCTCTCGGAAAGGGTGAACCATCGGGGTATACATACTCATACACCTGGACGGTCGACGTCCGCAAGGATGCATGCTGACGACCTCTTCCCGAAAGCCTTTCCAGGGCATCGGGAGTGTAGCTTTACTCTACCCGGTAAAAAGGAACCGTCGGAGTGCACATACTCATACACCCAGACGGTCGGCGTTGCAAGGATGCATGCTGACAGCCTCATCCAGAAATCCTTTCTGGGGCATCGGGGGGGTAGCTTTGCTCCTTCCGGTAAAAGGGGAACTGTCAGGGTGTACATACTCATACACTTAGACGACTGGCGTTAGCAAGGATGCATGTCGACGGCCCCATCTCGAAAGCCTTTCTGGGGCATTGGGAGGACAGCTTTGCTCCACCCGGTAAAAAGGAACTGTCGGGGTGCACATACTCATACACCCAGACGACCGGCATTGGCAAGGATGCATGCCAACGAGCTCATCTCAAAAGGCTTTCCTGGGCATCGGGAGAGCAGCCTTGCTTGCCTTGGTAAAGGGGAACTGTCAGGGTGTACATATTGATACACCTAGACGATCGGCGTTGGCAAGGATGCATGCCGACAGCCTCATCCCGAAAGCCTTTCCGGGGCATCGAGAGAGCAACTTTTCTTCTCTCGGTAAAGGGGAACCATTGAGGTGTACATACTCATACACCCGGACGGCCGGCGTCAGCAAGGATGCATGCCAATGGCCTCATCTCAGAAGCCTTTTCGGGGCATCGGGAGGGCAACTTTGCTCCTCCCGGAAAGGGGGAACCGTTAGGGTATACATACTCATACACCTGAATGGTTAGCGTCCTGGTTTTGGACGTAGCTGAGGTGACGACTTTTTGTGGGTAGCCGCGTCTCATGAGTGGTTTCCGATTGATTTACCCAGCTCACTAATTTACTTACACACTTTGTTCAAACATTAGTTCCCCTAGGTGGGGAGGAGGTGTTGTCTCCTCCCCTTATCTATGAGCATGAGTAATAAAGTGTGTGAAGGTGTGGAGATGTTGTATCATGGTCCATCCTCCTGTATTCTGCCCTACTGGTACTATAAAGGCAATGGATGCCAAGTCTGTTCGCAAAGATTGGACAAGTTAAGATCAAGGCCTGTAGGAGGTGATGGGGGATTTGAAGTAATTGCCTGTGAAAGAGTCCGCGCAAGGTGGCTGTTTCAGCCCAATGGTGCTATTTGAACCTGCAGGGGAATGAAAGGTGGCTCACCTCACAACAAAAAGGAACCGCTAGACATTCATGTAGGTGGATTTGGTAAACGTGGTTCCTTTGTCCAGCGGAAGTGACCCTAAGGCAACAAAGACAGGTCTAGAGGAGAGATCCGAAAGCTATCCTTCTACCCATAGTTATGTTGATTCTTCCTCACAAGTTCACTCGGGGGTGCAAAGATAGCAGATAGAATAGTGCAGGTTCTGGAAACGTGGGCATCAGAACCCAGGGGTGGAAGCAACTTTCAGTGAGATGCCAAGCCCAATGTTGCTAAGGACGCAGCTACTAGTAAGTCTTGTGTGAGGGATGCGAACCCCTGTCTTGAAGGCTTGGTTGGGATGTCAAGCCTTAGGACTAGAGAAAAAGGGAGGAGTGGGTGTCGGCAAATGGGTCCCGACACCCGGTTGTATTGGTGGACTTCGTTGGGTTGCCAAGCCCTGAAGAGAGGGGATACTTGGTCAATCGCAACAAGCTGAGTATAGGCTGCCAACAGATGGTGAAATCCTAAAATCTACCCTTCCCCTACATAGGAGTCTGTATGCTTTCATGACTCAGCAACAAGTAACTTTTTTTTTCTTTTAATTTTCCTTTTAGTTTTCTTTTTCTTCTTCTTTTTTTCATTGAAGAAGGACTCTAGTCACTGACTTTTCTTCTTCTTCATTTTTCCCTATTTCTTTTTTTCATTTTCTTCCTTTTTAGCTAGTCCTTTTCTTTAGAAAATAGAAGATGGAAATAAAACTGAATTTGAGAATGCTATTAGCCCTCCCCACGTGCTGTTAGCAAGCAAAATAACCTGACAGTGTCATGACTGGGTCCAAGGGGGAATACCTTACCTAGAGGGAGCCAAAGTTTGTGATCTCCCTCATTGTCGAGTGGCACTCGGGCTAGGTAAAAGAGGGAACTTGGATGCTCATTCGTGGGGAGAAGTGATCTCCTGCTGATATTTCGTAACCACTCGAAATCAGCAAGAACCATGGAGATAAGGACAAACCTAGATTACTCACTTTGTTTTGCCTTGATGCCATTAGAGTTAAACAATTTGGGTGCTCGAGTTTTTGACATAGTAACCCGGTTGTATTTGGTAACACTCCTAGGGTCGATAGTTCGTCCCAAACGTCTGGATAGCACTTCTTGAACCGGATGTGCCACCTTCTGTTGCAAACTATTCTCACCGCCGGTTGTGGATGTGACTACCGGTAAGGTTGACATAGCGGTCGGTGCAAGGCCAGTTGGGTGGTGGAATCTATAAGGCATTGAGGCAACAGGTTTTGAATAGGGGCCAGGTCATTTACCAGCATCCTACCATTGCTTCTGGTGGATGGTGACCGAAACGTTTGGGGTGGTGAGATTGATGAGGGCACAAGTACTTTCTGGCGGACTAAGAACCGAAACCCATGCCAATTCTCGAGGGTGACAGTTTGGCTAGCCTTGTCAACCCTCTTCCTTTCCGACACCAACACGGCAAGATGACCAGAAGGATGGACCTGCCTATTGTACATGCATGGTGAGACGTGTGAGTTCTAGGAGAGGATTCGTCGAGGGAAAGGGAGCATACCTATCAGGAGTTGGCCTCTCGGTCAGCTGGTGGAGAGCCGATCAGAGACGTCAGTGGTTAACCTATCTGAAGGCGGCGATCGCGATGCGCTTTGGTTGAGTATGCGACATGCTTGTCACGTATGCTTGCTTGAGGCACGAGGGCCCCTGAGCTTCGCCAGCTGCTCTGGCTGCCGAGCACGTGAAGAGGGGAGAGGGGCAGAATGCCCCTAGTTCTACTCTGGGACGCTGCTCCTTTGTTGGTACGTGTGGAAGGCCATGTTGACGGGCCGATAGCCGGCTCGCTAAGAGGTGGAAACCAAATAGACTCCCAGACAAGGAAGCGATAAGTTGGTCACATTCGCCTATCTAGGTGAGTGTGGTGGGGGAGGGGTAGAATGCCCCTAGTTCTTCCCCGCGATGTTGGCCAGTGCTCTGCTTGTACAGGATGCTACTGAGACTGAGCAGGCTAGCTGTCTCGACTCCATCGTGCGACACCCATGCTAAACGTTGTCGGCTATTGGATGATGGGAATGGGGACTGGATGGCTGCAGCTCAGGCCTGTGCTAGGTGAAAGACTTGGTGTGATTGCCAAGTCGGTGGCTACTGAGGATGTAGCTATTAGCGCACTTGTGCATGGGATGCCAAGCCCAGTAGTGACGACTTCGTTGGGTTGTCAAGCCCTGTGGTGAGTACTTTGTTGCGTTGTCAAGCCCTGGCCGACTTGGTCAGGTTACCGAGTCGGTGGCTGTTGAGGACGAAGTTGCCAGCGCACTTATGTTTGGGATTGCCAAGCCCTTAGTGACGACTTTGTTGGGTTGTCAAGCCTTGGGACTCACAATGGAAAAGAAAAAAGCCAATCATAAAAGAGCCGTACAAGCAAGAGTCTGAGACGCTTAATCGATAAAACGCAGCGAGTCTCCCTAGTGGAGTAACCAAAAATCTGTACCTTCTCTTTCATCTGGTAATCACCTGGAAGCCCATGGGGTTTCACCGACAAAGCCAGCGGATGGGCCGAGGTACAGAGAATTGAAAGGTGATTAAGGGAGTGCGTCCACATGGGGCGAATGGCTCATCAAACGGAGTCCGTAGCTTATTTTTGCGTAGAAAACAAGGAAAACTTGATGGCGAAGTATTCTTCTACCATAAAAATGATAAAAACCATGTGAAAAATGAGAGAACTAGATACGGGACTCAAGGTACTATTGGGGAAGGTGTTAGGCACCCCCAAATGGCCCGAGTAATTTCAACCTCTCTCCAGCTCTAAAAATGGAAAATGACGATAGTTAGCCCGGCCAAACACGACATCATCCTGGAGGACTTTCCAGGGCATTGAGAGGAATAGTTTTATTCCTTCCGGAAAAGCAAGTGAAAGCAACCAATGCGAGGATTCATAGGGGATCTGGCGAGAAAAAGAGACAGAGAAAGGCGTGGTGGTCACCGTTATGGACTGTTGGCTGAAGAGCAGAAGGACTGGTGAGATAGCCAGCTGGAACGCTAGACTGCCAGGTCTGCTTACCCGACACCTGCCTGACATTCTGCCTCTCCTACTAGGGACAAGAGTTCATGTACCCAGTCTTGCCAGGGTCAGCAAGGACTCATGCCAACGGCCTCATTCTGGAAGCCTTTTCGGGGCATCTGGAGGGCAACTTTGCTCCACCTAATAAAAAGGAACTGTCGGGGTGCACATACTCATACACTCGGATGGTCACGTTGCAAGGATGCATGCTGGCGACCTCATCCCGGAAGCTTTTTCGAGGCATCGGGAGGGCTGCTTTGCTCCTCCCGGTAAAAGGGGAACCGTTAGGGTGTATATACTCATACACCTAGATGACCGGTGTCAGCAAGGATGCATGCGACGGCCTTATCCCGGAAGCCTTTCTAGGGCATCGGGAGGATAGCTTTCCTCCACCCAGTAAAAAGGAACCATTGGGGTGTACATACTTATACACCCAGACGACCGGCGTCGACAAGGATGCATGCCGACGGCCTCATCCCGGAAGCCTTTCCGGGGCATCGGGAGGGTAGCTTTGCCTCTCCTGGCAAGATAAGCGGGAAATAGGTAAAAAGGAACCGTCAAGGTGCACATACTCATACACCTGGACGGCCGACGTTGGCAAGGATGCATGTCGATGGCCTCATCCCGAAAGCCTTTCTGGGGCATCAGGAGAGTAGCTTTGCTTCTCCCGGTAAAGGGGAACCGTCGGGGTGTACATACTCACACCCGGACGGCCAGCGTTGGCAAGCATGTATGCCGACGGCCTCATCCTGGAAGCCTTTCCGAGGCATCGAGAGAGTAGCTTTGCTTCTCTCAGTAAAGGGGAACTGTCATGGTGTACCTACTCATACACCCAGACAGCCGACATCGACAAGGATGCTTGCCAACAGCCTCATCCCAGAAGCCTTTCCAGGGCATCAGGAGGGCAGCTTTGCTCCTCCAAGAAGCCTTTCTAGGTATACATACCCATACACCTGGGCGGCTGGCATCCGCAAGGATGCATGCCGATGACCTCATCCCGGAAGCCTTTTCGAGGCATCGAGAGGGTAGCTTTGCTCCACCTGGTACAAAGGAACCGTCGGGGTGTACATACTCATATACCTGGACAGCTGGCGTCGGCAAGGATGGATGCCAATGGCCCAATCCCGGAAGCCTTTCTGGGGCATCGGGAGGGCAGCTTTCCTCTCTCGGCGAGGTAAGCGGGAAATAGGTAAAATGCGAATATGGACGTGGTAGCCACCGTTACAGACCTCTGGCTAAAAAGACAGAGGTCTAGTGGGTCTGCCTGTCTGCCTACTGGACATCTAGGTCTGGGGCTGGATGTTCACCCAATGTGCTCCACTTTCGGGTGTAGGGATTTCTGCACCCAGTCCTGAAAGACGGGAGAGGTAGACACCTTTGGGTAGACGGTCATCTATAAGCGGAGACGACACGTCTAACGGTAGCTTGTAAAACACGTAAGAAAACTTGGGTTTCCATATAAAAAAACCCGACGAAGGAATTGTGACTAAACTGATCTCAACCGTATCGGGAGGATTTACCTGGCAGGGAGGGGGCCTGCCGATACCTTCGGAAGCGTATCCGAAGGAATGATACTCGGGCATGTCCTCCGACCTTTCCCTTTGCATGGGGAAGGTCCAACACGGTCAAGGTTTGAAGAAATGAGGCTCAATTCAAAGCATGATGGCAAGGGAAAGAGGGAGCTTACTTGCAAGGAGACGCCGGCGATGGTCGAATGTCTTTGCTCTGGTGTGGCAATAGGGTGTCGGTGCTCCAAGTAGCTCCCCTTTGAAATCACGCCTTCAGAATGTCCGGAAGAGCCTCCTATTGCATGGAACAAAGGGCCCTTTATATAGGGAATTACCTTCCATTTTGGGTGATCCCGAGATGGAAACCCCACGTACGTTTTGGTTTAATCCTGTGATCCATGTAATTGATTGATTGCAGGATTTAAGTAATTAAATCTTGCCATATCTTTCTAGTAGATTTGAATTATTTACCCAGGTGTCTAGCCGGCAGCAATGACAGGTTGGCCGGTTACCGGGTAAGGGAGATTGTTGTGCGTTAGGAATATAGCTAGTGGTTTAGGGGAATGGGCCGTGGTGGATAGCTGGGATTATGCACCAGCTGTTGACCTGGTGGCCCTGTACTTTTACCCTAGAAGTCGAACTAAGCTTTACCTATGGCCATCGTAACCTCACGGCATTTACCTTGCCTCCTCCCATCTAGAAAATGGTACTTCCGCCCTTGGATGCCATGTATTTGCCAAAGTTCCGTGTGGTTGGCTGTTTTTCTCTCATTTGATGTCTACAGGCGTGTTAACGGGTGTACCTGCATGTTGGTGGAAGAGCTCAGAATCGGTCATCGAGTTATTTTACTGGCGTGTCGGTGGGTGGCCGGATGATTTACCTAGCTGCCTGATAGGTGCTGAACACGGGTTTCAACACCAATGAAGTGCAACTTCACTAGGGAGGAGTTTGAGGGAACCGGCTACTGGGTGATATACTGGCGTGCCAGTGGGTGGCCAGTTGATTTACCCGGCCACCTGATAGGTGAGTGGAAGTGTAAGTCCGACCCACTTTAAGGCATCTTCTAGTTAGCTGACCAAAAGTGTAAGTCCATATCTCCTAAGGCATTCTAACTGGCTATCTCGCCAGACCTTCGCCCATTCAGCGAACAATCCATAATGGTGACCACCACGCCTTTCTCTCTCTCCTTTCCTCGCCAAATCCCTTGTGAATCCTCGCATTGGTTGGTTTCACTTGCTTTACTAGAAAGAATAAAACTATTCCTTCCGATGCCTTGGAAAGTCTTCTAGGATGAGGCCGTGTTTGGCCAGGCTGACTATCGTCATTTTCTATTTTTAGAGTTGGAGAGAGGCCGAAATTACCTAGGCTGTCTAGGGGTGCCTAACACCTTCCTCAACAGTACCTTGAGTCCCATATCCAATTCTCTCATTTTTCGCATAGTTTTACACAGTTTTATACCATTTATGAGGTTTTTACCATTTTGATGGCAGAAGAATGCTTCCCCATCTGGTTTTCCTTATTTTCTATGGAAAAATAAGGTGGCGACTCCATTTAACGAGCCATCCGCCCCACATGGCAATGCGCTCCCTCAATAACCTTTCAATTCTCTGTACCTCGGCTCATTCACCAGCTCTACTAGCAGAACCCCATGGGCTTTCGAGTGATAGCCGAATGAAAGAGAGGGTACAGTGACTCGAAGTATACATCCATATCCCCTTAAGGCAACTTCTTGCTAGGCGACAAGAAGTGTAAGTCCGACCCCCTTTAGGGCACTTTCTGATTAGGCGACCGTAATTGAAAGTCCATATCTCCCAAGGCATCTTTTGGTTTGGCAACCGGAAGTATAAGTCCACACCCCTGTAGGCATCTTTCAGTTAGTCGACTGGAACTATAAGTCCGTATCCCTTTATGGCATCTTCTGGTTAGGCAATTGGAATTGTAAGTTCGACCCCTTTTAGGCATCCTTCGGTTTGGCCACTAGAAGTGTAAGTCCATATCTCCCAAGGCGTCTTCCGGTTAGGCGACTGGAAGTGTAAGTCCAACCCCCTTTAAGGCATCTTCCGATTAGGAGACCGGAAGTGTAAGTCCACCCCCCTTTAAGGCATCTTCCGGTTAGCCGACCGGAAGTGTAAGTCCATATCTCCTGAGGCATCTTCGAGTAAGGTGACCGAAAGTATAAGTCCACACACTTTTAGGTATCTTCTGATTAGGGGACCGAAAGTGTTAGTTTGACCCCCTTTAAGGCATTTTCCAGTTAGGCGACCGGAAGTGTAAGTCCTTATCTCCCAAGGCATCATCCGGATAGGCGACAAGACATATAAGTCCGCACCCCTTAAGGTATCTTTCGGTTAGACGACCAGAAGTGTAAGTCCATATCTCCCAAGGGGTCTTCCAGTTAAGCGACCGGAAGTGTAAGTCTAACCCCATTTAAGGCATCTTCTAGTTAGGCAACCGAAAGTGTTAGTCAATATCTCCCAAGGCATCTTTCGGTTTGGCTACCAAAAGTATAAGTCCACACCCTTTTAGGCATCTTTCGGTTAGGCGACTTGAACTATAAGTCCATATCCCCTTAAGGCATCTTCCAGTTGTGTGACAGGAAGTTTAAGTCCAACCCCCTTTAAGGCATTTTTCGGTTTGGCGACTGGAATTGTAAGTCCATATCTCCCAAGACATCTTTTGGTTAGGCAACCAGAAGTATGAGTCCACACCCCATTAGGCATCTTTTGGTTAGGTGACTGGAAGTATAAGTCGATATCCCTTTAAGGCGTCATCCAGTTAGACAACTAAAAGTGTAAGTCCGACCCCTTTCAGGCATCTTCTAGTTAGGCAACTGGAAGTTTAAGTCCATATCTCCCAAGGCGTCTTTCGGTTAGGTGACTGGAAGCTTAAGTCCAACCCCCTTTAAGGCATCTTCCGGTTAGGCAACCGGAAGTGTAAGTCCATATCTCCCTAGGCATCTTCTAGTCAAGCACAATCGTAAGTATAAGTCCACACCCTTTTAGGCATCTTCCGGTTAGGTGACCGAAAGTATAAGTCCATATCCCATTAAGGCATCTTTCAATTAGGTGACCGAAAGTGTTAGTCCGACCACCTTTAAGGGATCTTCTAGTTAGGCGACCAAAAGTGTAAGTCCTTATCTTCCAAGGCATCATTTGGATAGGCGACCAGAAATATAAGTCCACACCCTTTTAGGCATCTTTTGGTTAGGCAACTGAAAGTGTATGCCCAAATATCTGAAGGCATGTTCCGGTTAGGCGATCGAAACTATAAATTCGACCCCCTTTAAGGCATCTCCAAGTTTGGCAATTGAAAGTGTAAGTTTATCTCCCATGGCATCTTCCAGTTAGGTGACTGAAAGTATAAGTGGACACCCTTTTAGGCATGTTTTGGTTAGGTGATCAAAAGTATAAGTCCACATCCCTTTAAGGCATTTTTTGATTAGGCGATTGAAACTGTAACTCCGATCCCTTTCAAGCATCTTCTGGTTAGGCGATAGAAAATGTAAGTCCATATCTCCCAACATGTCTTCCAATTAGGTGACCAAAAGCATAAGTCCATACCCTTTTAGGCATCTTCCGGTTAGGCAACCGGAAGTATAAGTCCATATCACCCAAGGTGTCTTTCGGTTAGGCAACCGGAAGTGTAAGTCTAACCCCCTTTAAGGCATCTTCCAGATAGGCAATTGGAAGTGAAAGTCCATATCTCTCATGGCATCTTCCGATTATGAGATCGAAAGTATAAGTCCACACCCTTTTTAGAATCTTCCAGTTTGGCGACTGGAAGTGTAAGTCCATATTTCCCAAGGCGTCTTTCGGTTAGGCGACTGGAAGTGTAAGTCTGACCCCCTTTAAGCCATCCTCCGGTTAGGCAACCAGAAGTGTAAGTCCATATCTCCGAAGGCATCTTCCGATTAAGCGATCGAAAGTATAAGTCGACACTCTTTTAGGCATCTTCCGATTAGGCGACAGGAAGTATAAGTCCATATCCTTTTGAGGCGTCTTTCAGTTAGGCGATTAGAATGATAAGTCCGACCTCTTTTAGGCATCTTTCGGTTAGGTGATTGGAAGTGTAAGTCCATGTCTCCCAAGGCATCTTCCAGTTAAGTGACCGAGACTGTAAGTTCGACGCCTTTAAGGCATATTCCAGTTAGGCAATCGGAAGTGTAAGTCCATATCTCCCTAGGCATCTTCCGGTTGGGCAACTAAAAGTTTAAGTCCACACACTTTTAGGCGTCTTCGGGTTAAGTGACTGAGAGCATAAGTCCATCTCCCATTAAGGCGTCTTCTGATTTGGCAACCGAAATTGTAAGTCTGACCCCCTTTAAGGCATCTTTTGGTTAGGTGAATAGAAGTGTAAATCCATATCTCCCAAAGCGTCTTCTGGTTAAGCGACGGGAAATGTAAGTCTGACCTATTTAAGCCATCTTTCAATTAGGCAACCGGAAGTGTAAGTCCATATCTCCCAAGACGTCTTTTGGTTAAGCGATCGGAAGTGTAAGTTTGGCCCTGTTTAAGGAATCTTCCAGTTACGCAACTGGAAGTGTTAGTCCATATCTCCTAAGGCATCTTTCGATTTGGCCACTGGAAGTATATGTCCACACCCTTTTAGGCATCTTCCGGTTATGTGACCCAAAGTATACATCCATATCCCCTTAAGGCAACTTCTACTTAGGCGATAAGAAGTGTAAGTCCGACCCCCTTTAGGGCATTTTTCGGTTAGGTGACCTGAATTGTAGGTCCATATCTCCCAAGGCATCCTTTGGTTTGGCAATCGGAAGTATAAGTCGACACCCCTTTAGGCATCTTTCAGTTAGGCGACCGGAAATATAAGTCCGTATCCCTTTAAGGCGTCATCTAGTTAGACGACTGAAAGTGTAAGTCCGACCCCTTTCAGGCATCTTCCAGTTTGGCAACTGGAAGTGTAAGTCCATATCTCCCAAGGTGTCTTTCGGTTAGGCGACTGGAAGTGTAAGTCCAACCCCTTTTAAGGCATCTTCCGGTGAGGCAACTGGAAGTGTAAGTCCATATCTCCCTAGGCATCTTCTGGTCTAGCAATCAAAAGTATAAGTCCACACCCTTTTAGGCATCTTCTGGTTAGATGACTGAAAGTATAAGTCCATATCCCATTAAGGCGTCTTTTGGTTAGGTGACCGAGAGTGTTAGTCCAACCACCTTTAAGGGATCTTCCAGTTAGGCGATCGAAAGTGTTAGTCCGACCACCTTTAAGGGATCTTCCAGTTAGGCGACTGAAAGTGTAAGTCCTTATCTTCCAAGGCATCATTTGGATAGGCGACCGGAAATATAAGTCCACACCCTTTTAGGCATCTTTTGGTTAGGCAAACGAAAGTGTATGTCCAAATGTCTAACGGCATCTTCCGGTTAGGCGATCGAAACTGTAAATCTGACCCCCTTTAAGGCATCTCCAAGTTAGGCAATTGAAAGTGTAAGTTCAAATCTCCCATGGCATCTTCTAGTTAGGCGACTAAAAGTATAAGTGGACACCCTTTTAGGATGTTTCGGTTAGGCGATCAAAAGTATAAGTCCACATCCCTTTAAGGCGTTTTCTGATTAGGCGAATGAAACTGTAACTCCGTTCCCTTTAAGGCATCTTCTGGTTAGGCGATAGAAAATGTAAGTCCATATCTCCCAACTTGTCTTCCGGTTAGGTGACCAAAAGCATAAGTCCATACCCATTTAGGGATCTTCCGGTTAGGTGACCGGAAGTACAAGTCCAAATCACCCAAGGTGTCTTTCGGTTAGGCAACCGGAAGTGTAAGTCTGACCCCCTTTAAGGAATCTTCCAGATAGGCTATTGGAAGTGAAAGTCCACATCTCTCATGGCATCTTCCGGTTAGGCGACCGAAAGTATAAGTCCACACCCTTTTTGGCATCTTCTGGTTTGTCGACTGGAAGTGTAAGTCTGACCCCCTTTAAGCCATCCTCTAGTTAAGTGACTAGAAGTGTAAGTCCATATCTCGCAAGGCATCTTTCGGTTAAGCGACCGAAAGTATAAGTCGACACCCTTTTAGGCATCTTCCAATTAGGCGACAAGAAGTATAAGTTCATATCCTTTTGAGGCATCTTTCAGTTAGGCGATCGGAATGATAAGTCTGACCTCTTTTAGGCATCTTCCAGTTAGGTGATCGGAAGTGTAAGTCCATGTCTCCCAAGGCGTCTTCCAGTTAAGTGACCGAGACTGTAAGTTCGACCCCTTTAAGGAATATACCAGTTAGGCGTCGGAAGTGTAAGTCCAAATCTCCCTAGGCATCTTCCGGTTGGGCGATTGAAAGTTTAAGTCCACACACTTTTAGGCGTCTTTTGGTTAAGTGACTGAGAGCATAAGTCCATCTCCCATTAAGGCGACTTCTAATTTGGCAACCAGAACTGTAAGTCCGACCCCCTTTAAGGCATCTTCCGGTTTGGCGAACAGAAGTGTAAGTCCATTTCTCCCAAATCGTCTTCTAGTTAAGCGATGGGAAATGTAAGTCTGACTCTGTTTAAGGCATCTTTCGGTTAGGCAACCGGAAGTGTAAGTCCATATCTCCCAAGGCATCTTCTACTTAAGCGACCAGAAGTGTAAGTCTGACTCTGTTTAAGGCATCTTCCAGTTACACAACCAGAAGTGTTAGTCCATATCTCCCGAGGCATCTTTCGATTTGGCTACCGGAAGTATATGTCCACACCCTTTTAGGCATCTTCCGATTATGCGACCCAAAGTATACATCCATATCCCCTTAAGGAAACTTCTACTTAGGCGATAAGAAGTGTAAGTTCGACCCCCTTTAGGCAGTCGGAAGTATAAGTCGACACCCATTTAGGCATCTTTCGGTTAGGTGACCGGAAGTATAAGTTTGTATCCCTTTAAGGCATCTTCCAGTTAGGCAACCGGAATTGTAAGCCCAAATACCGTTAAGGCGTCTTCCGGTTAGGCGACTGAATTGTTTGTCAGACCCCCCCTTTAAGGCATCTTTCGGTTAGGTGATCGGAAGTGTAGGTCCTTATCTCCAAAGGCAACATCCGGATAGGCGACCGAAAATATAAGTCCACACCATTTTTGGCATCTTCCAATTAGGTGATTGAAGGTGTAGGTCCATATCTCCGAACGCATCTTCCGGTTAGGCGATCGGAATTGTAAGTTTGACAACCCTTTAAGGCCTCTCCGAGTTAAGCGATCGGAAGTGTAAGTCCATATCTCCTAAGGCATCTTCTAGTTAGGCGATCCAAAGTATAAGTCCACAACCTTTTAGGCATCTTCCAATTTAGGGATCAAAAGTATAAGTCCATATCCCTTTAAGGTGACTTCCAATTAGGTGACTGGAACTGTAAGTCTGACTCCTTTTAGGAATCTTTCGGGTAGGTGACTGAAAGTGTAAGTCCATATCTCCCAAGGTGACTTCCTGTTAGGTGCTGAAAGTGTAAGTCCGACCTCCTTTATGGCATATTCCGGTTAGGCAACCGGAAGTATAAGTCGACACACTTTTTGGCCTCTCCCGGTTAGGTGATGGGAAGTACAAGTTCACACACTTTTTGGCCTCTCCCGGTTAGGCAATGGGAAGTATAAGTCCACACCCTTTTAGGCATCTTCCAGTTAGGTGACCGGAAGTGTAAGTCCATCTCTCCCACGGTGTCTTTAGGTTAGGCGACCGTAAGTGTAAGTCCAACCCCCTTTAAGGAATCTTCCGGTTTGGTGACCATAAGTGTAAGTCCATATCTCCCAAGCCATCTTCTAGTTAGGCAACTAGAACTATAAGAACACACCCTTCTTGGCCTCTTCCGGTTAGGCGACCGGAAGTATAAGTCTGTATCCCTTTAAGGCATCTTCTAGTTAGGCAACTAGAATTGTAAGTCCAAATACCTTTAAGGCGTCTTCCGGTTAGGTGACTGAATTGTTTGTCAGACCCCCCCTTTAAGGCATCTTTCGGTTAGGTGATCGGAAGTGTAGGTCCTTATCTCCAAAGGCAACATCCGGATAGGCGACCGAAAATATATGTCCACACCATTTTTGGCATCTTCCGATTAGGCGACTGAAGGTGTAGGTCCATATCTCCGAACGCATCTTCCGGTTAGGCAACTGGAACTGTAAGTTTGACAACCCTTTAAGGCCTCTCCGAGTTAAGAAATCAGAAGTGTAAGTCCATATCTCCTAAGGCATCTTCTAGTTAGGCGATCCAAAGTATAAGTCCACAACCTTTTAGGCATCTTCCAATTTAGGGATCGAAATTATAAGTCCATATCCCTTTAAGGTGACTTCCGATTAGGTGACTGGAACTGTAAGTCTGACCCCTTTTAGGAATCTTCCGGGTAGGTGACTGTAAGTGTAAGTCCATATCTCCCAAGGCAACTTCTTGTTAGGTGCCGAAAGTGTAAGTCCGACCCCCTTTATGGCAAATTTTGGTTAGGCAACCGGAAGTATAAGTCGACACACTTTTTGGCCTCTCCCGGTTAGGCGATGGGAAGTATAAGTCCACACCCTTTTAGGCATCTTCCAGTTAGGCAACCGGAAGTGTAAGTCCATATCTCCCACGGTGTCTTTAGGTTAGGCGACCGTAAGTGTAAGCTCGACCCCCTTTAAGGAATCTTCCGGTTTGGTGACCATAAGTGTAAGTCCATATCTCCCAAGCCATCTTCTAGTTAGGCAACTAGAACTATAAGTCCACACCCTTCTTGGCCTATTTCGGTTAGGCGACCCAAAGTATAAGTTCACACCCTTTTAGGCATCTTCTGGTTAGGTGACCGGAAGTGTAAGTCCATTTCTTTTACGGCATTTTTTGGGTTGGCGACCGGAAGTGTAAGTTCGACCCCCTTTAACGCATCTTTTGGTTTGGTGACTAGAAGTGTAAGTCCATATCTCCCAGGACATCTTCTGGTTAGGCAACCGGAAGTGTAAGTGCACACCCTTTTAGGCATCTTCCGGTTAGGCGACCGGAAGCATAAGTCCATATCTCCCAAGGCGTCTTTCGGTTAGTCGACCGGAAGTGTAAGTTCGACCCCCTTTAAGGCATCTTTTGGATAGGCAACTGGAAGTGTAAGTCCGATCTCTGAAGGCATCTTCCAGTTAGGTGACTGAAAGTACAAGTCCACACCCTTTTTGGCATCTTCCAATTTGGCCACTGGAAGTGTAAGTCCATATCTCCCAAGGCATCTTTCGGTTAGGCGACTGGAAGTGTAAGTCTAACCCCCTTTAAGTCATCCTCTAGTTAAGCAACTAAAAGTGTAAGTCCATATCTCCCAAGGCATCTTTCAGGTAAGCGACCGAAAGTATAAGTCGACACCCTTTTAGGTATCTTCCGATTAGGCAACAGGAAGTATAAGTTCATATCCTTTTGAGGCATCTTTCAGTTAGGCGATCGGAATGATAAGTCCGACCTCTTTTAGGCATCTTCCAGTTAGGTGATCGGAACTGTAAGTCCATGTCTCCCAAGGCGTTTTCCAGTTAAGTGATAGAGACTGTAAGTTCGACTCCTTCAAGGCATATACCAGTTAGGCGATCAGAAGTGTAAGTCCATATCTCTCTAGGCATCTTTTGGTTGGGTGATTGAATGTTTAAGTCCACTCACTTTTAGGCGTCTTCCAGTTAAGTTACTGAGAGCATAAGTCCATCTTCCATTAAGGCATCTTCTGATTTGGAAACCAGAACTGTAAGTCCAACCCCCTTTAAGGCATCTTCCGATTTGGCGAACGGAAGTGTAAGTCCATATCTCCCAAAGCGTCTTCTAGTTAAGCGATGGGAAATGTAAGTCTGACCCTGTTTAAGGCATCTTTCGGTTAGGCAATTGGAAGTGTAAGTCCATATCTCCCATGGCATCTTCTAGTTAAGCGACCAGAAGTGTAAGTCTGACCGTGTTTAAGGAATCTTCCAGTTACGCAACTAGAAGTGTTAGTCCATATCTCCCGAGGCATCTTTCGATTTGGCTACCGGAAGTATATGTCCACACCCTTTTAGGCATCTTCCGGTTATGTGACCCAAAGTATACATCCATATCCCATTAAGGCAACTTCTACTTTGGTGATAAGAAGTGTAAGTCTGACACCCTTTAGGTAATCGGAAGTATAAGTCGACACCCCTTTAGGCATCTTTCGGTTAGGCGACCGGAAGTATAAGTCTGTATCCCTTTAAGGCATCTTCCAGTTAGGCAACCGAATTGTAAGTCCAAATACCATTAAGGCGTCTTCCGGTTAGGCGACTGAATTATTTGTCAGACCCCCCCTTTAAGGCATCTTTCGGTTAGGTGATCGGAAGTGTAGGTCCTTATCTCCAAAGGCAACATCCGGATAGGCGATCGAAAATATAAGTCCACACCATTTTTGGCATCTTCCGATTAGGCGACTGAAGGTGTAGGTCCATATCTCCAAACGCATCTTCCGGTTAGGTGACCGAAACTGTAAGTTTGACAACCCTTTAAGGCCTCACCGAGTTAAGCGATCGGAAGTGTAAGTCCATATCTCCTAAGGCATCTTCTAGTTAGGCAGTCCAAAGTATAAGTCCACAACCTTTTAGGCATCTTCCAATTTAGGGATCGAAAGTATAAGTCCATATCCCTTTAAGGTGACTTCCGATTAGGTGACTGGAACTACAAGTCTGACCCCTTTTAGGAATCTTCCGGGTAGGTGACCGAAAGTGTAAGTCCATGTCTCCCAAGGCGACGTCCTGTTAGGTGCCGAAATGTAAGTCCGACCCCCTTTATGGCATATTCCGGTTAGGCAACCAGAAGTATAAGTTGACACACTTTTTGGCCTCTCCCGGTTAGGCGATGGGAAGTATAAGTCCACACACTTTTTGGCCTCTCCCGGTTAGGCGATGGGAAGTATAAGTCCACACCCTTTTAGGCATCTTCCAGTTAGGCGACCGGAAGTGTAAGTCCATATCTCCCACAGTGTCTTTAGGTTAGGCGACCGTAAGTGTAAGTCCGACCCCCTTTAAGGAATCTTCCGGTTTGGTGTCCATAAGTGTAAGTCCATATCTCCCAAGCCATCTTTTGGTTAGGCAACTAGAACTATAAGTCCACACCCTTCTTGGCCTCTTCTAGTTAGGCGACCGGAAGTATAAGTCTGTATCCCTTTAAGGCATCTTCCAGTTAGGCAACTGGAATTGTAAGTCCAAATACCTTTAAGGCGTCTTCCAGTTTGGGGACTGAATTGTTTGTCAGACCCCCCCTTTAAGGCATCTTTCGGTTAGGTGATCGGAAGTGTAGGTCCTTATCTCCAAAGGCAACATCTGGATAGGCGACCGAAAATATAAGTGCACACCATTTTTTGGCATCTTCCGATTAGGCGACTGAAGGTGTAGGTCCATATCTTTGAACGCATCTTCTGTTTAGGCGACTGAAGGTGTAGGTCCATATCTTTGAACGCATCTTCTGTTTAGGCGACCGGAACTGTAAGTCTGACAACCCTTTAAGGCCTCTCCGATTTAAGCGATCGGAAGTGTAAGTCCATATCTCCTAAGGCATCTTCTAGTTAGGCGATCCAAAGTATAAGTCCACAACCTTTTAGGCATCTTCCAATTTAGGGATCGAAAGTATAAGTCCATATCCCTTTAAGGTGACTGGAACTGTAAGTCTGACCCCTTTTAGGAATCTTCCGGGTAGGTGATCGAATGTGTTAGTCCATATCTCCCAAGGCAACTGCCTGTTAGGTGCCGAAAGTGTTAGTCTGACCCCCTTTATGGCATATTCCGATTAGGCAACCGGAAGTATAAGTCCACACCCTTTTTGGCCTCTCCCGGTTAGGCGATGGGAAGTATAAGTCCACACCCTTTTAGGCATCTTCCAGTTAGGCGAACGGAAGTGTAAGTCCATATCTCCCACGGTGTCCTTAGGTAAGGCGACCGTAAGTGTAAGTACGACCCCCTTTAAGGAATCTTCCGGTTTGGTGACCATAAGTGTAAGTCGATATCTCCCTAGCCATCTTCTGGTTAGGCAACTAGAACTATAAGTCCACACCCTTCTTGGCCTCTTCCGGTTAGGCGACCGGAAGTATAAGTTCACACCCTTTTAGGCATCTTCTGGTTAGGTGATTGGAAGTGTAAGTCCATTTCTTTGACGGCATTTTTTGGGTTGGCGACCGGAAGTCTAAGTTCGACCCCCTTTTACGCATCTTTTTGTTTGGTGAGTAGAAGTGTAAGTCCATATCTCCCAGGACATCTTCCGGTTAGGCAACCGGAAGTGTAAGTGCACACCCTTTTAGGTATCTTCCAATTAGGTGACTGAAAGTATAAGTCCACACCCTTTTTGGCATCTTCCAATTTGGTGACTGGAAGTGTAAGTCCATATCTCCCAAGGCATCTTTCGGTTAGGCGACTGGAAGTGTAAGTCTGACCCCATTTAAGGCATCTTCCAGTTAGGCGACCAGAAGTGTAAGTCCATATCTCCTAGGGCATCTTCTAGTTAAGCGTTCGAAAGTATAAGTCCACACCCTTTTTGGTATCTTCTGGTTAGGCAACAGGAAGTATAAGTCCATATCCCTTTTAGGCATCTTTCAGTTAGGTGACCAAAATGGTAAGTCTGACCCCTTTCAGGCATCTTCCGGTTAGGTGACCGGAAGTGTAAGTCCATGTTTCCCAACGCGTCTTCCAGTTAGGTGACCAAGACTATAAGTTCGACCCCTTTAAGGCATATTCTACTTAGGTTATCTAAATTGTAAGTCCATATCTCCCACCGTGTCTTCCAGTTGGGCGATCGAAAGTTGAAGTCCACACCCTTTTAGGCATCTTTTGGTTAGGCGACTTAAAGTATAAGTCCATCTCCCATTAACGCGTCTTCCGATTAGGCGACTGGAACTGTAAGTCCGACCCCCTTTAAGGCATCTTCTGGTTAAGCGAACAGAAGTGTAAGTCCATATCTCCCAAAGCGTCTTCTGGTTAAGTGACTGGAAGTGTAACTGTGACCCCGTTTAAGGCATCTTCCGGTTAGGCAACCGGAAGTGTAAGTCCATACATCCCAAGGCGTCTTCCAGTTAAGCGACCGGAAGTGTAAGTCAGACCCTGTTTAAGGCATCTTCTAGTTATGCAACTGGAAGTGTTAGTCCAAATATCCCAAGGATTCTTTCAATTTGGCTACCGGAAGTATATGTCCACACCCTTTTAGGCATCTTCCAATTATGTGACCCAAAGTATACATCCATATCCCCTTAAGGCAACTTCTAGTTAGGCGATAGGAAGTGTAGGTCCGACCCCCTTTAGGGAATTTTTCGGTTAGGCAATTGGAATTGTACGTCCATATCTCCCAAGGCATCTTTTGGTTTGGCAATTTGAAGTATAAGTCGACACCCCCTTCAGGCATCTTTCGGTTAGGCAACTGGAAGTATAAGTCCATATCCCTTTAAGTCATTTTTAGTTAGGCAACCAAAATTATAAGTCCAAATACCTTTAAGGTGTCTTCCGGTTAGGCGACCAAATTGTTTGTTCGACCCCTTTTAAGGCATCTTTTGGTTAGGCAACTGAAAGTGTAGGTCCTTATCTCCCAAGGCAACATCTGAATAGGCAACTGAAAATATAAGTCCACACCCTTTTTGGCATCTTCCGATTAGGCAGCTGGAACTGTAAGTCCGACAACCCTTTAAGACATCTCCCAATTAAGCGATCGAAAGTGTAAGTCCATATCTCCCAAGGCATCTTCTAGTTAGGTGACTGAAAGTATAAGTCTGCAACCTTTTAGCCATCTTCCAATTTAGGGATTGAAAGTATAATTCCATATCCCTTTAAGGTGTCTTCCGATTAGGCAACTGAAATTGTAAGTTTGATTCCTTTTAGGAATCTTCTGGGTAGGCAACCGAAAGTGTAAGTCCATATCTTCCAAGGTGACTTCCTGTTAGGTGCCAGAAGTGTACGTCCGACCCCCTTTAAGGCATCTTCCGGTTAGGCGACCGGAAGTATAAGTCCACACTTTTTGGCCTCTCCCAGTTAGGCGATGGGAAGTATAAGTCCACACCCTTTTAGGAATCTTTCGGTTAGGCGACCGAAAGTGTAAGTCCATATCTCCCACCGGGTCTTTAGGTTAGGCGACCGGAAGTCAAATGACACACACTTTTTGGCATCTTCTGGTTTGGCGACTAGAAGCATAAGTCCATATCTCCCAAGCCATCTTTCGGTTAGGCGACCAGAAGTATAAGTCCACACACTTTTTGGCCTCTCCCAGTTAGGCGACTGGAAGTATAAGTCCACACCCTTTTAAGCATCTTCCAATTACGCGACCGGAAGTGTAAGTCCATATCTCCCACGACGTCTTTAGGTTAGGTGACCGAAAGTGTAAGTCCGACCCCCTTTAAGGCATCTTCCGATTTGGCGACTAGAACTGTAAGTCCATATCTCACAAGCCATCTTTCGATTAGGCGACTAGAACTATAAGTCCATAACCTTTTGGCCTCTTCTAGTTAGGCGACCGGAAGTATAAGTCCACACCCTTTTAGGCATCTTTCGGTTAGGCGACCGGAAGTGTAAGTTTGACCCCCTTTAGCGCATCTTCTGGTTTGGCAACTGGAAGCGTAAGTCCATATCTCCTAGTAAATCTTCCGATTAGGCGACCGAAAGTGTAAGTCCACACCCTTTTATGCATCTTCTGGTTAGGCGACTGGAAGTGTAAAGTCCACACCCTTTCAGGCATCTTTCGGTTAGGCAACCGGAAGTATAAGTCCATATCTCCCACGACGTCTTTCGATTAGGCGACCGAAAGGGTAAGTCCGACCCCCTTTAAGGCATCTTCCAGATAGGCGACTGGAAGTGTAAGTCCATATCTCTCAAGGCATCTTTCGGTTAGGCAACCAAAAGTATAAGTCCACACCCTTTTTGGCATCTTTTGGTTTGGCGACCGGAAGTGTAAGTTTAACCCCTTTAAGGCATCTTCCGGTTAGGCGACCAGAAGTGTAAGTCCATATCTCCCAGGGCATCTTCTGGTTAGGCGACCAGAAGTGTAAGTCCATATCTCCCAAGGCATCTTCCGGTTAGGTGACCGGAAGTATAAGTCCACACCCTTTTAGCCATCTTCCGGTTAGGCGACCGAAAGTATAAGTCCATATCCCTTTGAGGCGTCTTTCGGTTAGGCAACCGGAATGGTAAGTCTGAACCCTTTTAGGCATCTTCCAGTTAGGTGACCGGAAGTGTAAGTCCATGTCTCCCAAGGTGTCTTCCAGTTAGGTGATCGAGACTATAAGTCCGACCCCTTTAAGACATATTCCAGTTAGGCGATCGGAAGTGTAAGTCCATATCTCCCATGGCATCTTCTGGTTGGGCGATCGAAAGTTTAAGTCCACACCCTTTTAGGCCTCTTCCGGTTAAGCGATTGAAAGTATAAGTCCATCTCCCGTTAAGGTGTCTTCCGATTAGGGGATCGGAATTGTAAGTCCAACTCCCTTTAAGGCATCTTCAGGTTAGGTGAACAGAAGTGTAAGTCCATATCTCCCAAAGCGTCTTCCAATTAAGCGACCAAAAGTGTAAGTTTGACCTCATTTAAGGCATCTTCTGGTTAGGCAACCGGAAGTGTAAGTTCGACCTCATTTAAGGCATCTTCTAGTTAGGCAACTGGAAGTTCGACCTCATTTAAGGCATCTTCTGGTTAGGCAACCGGAAGTGTAAGTCCATATCTCCCAAGGCATCTTCCGATTAGGCGACTAGAAGTATAAGTCCACACACTTTTGGCATCTTCCGGTTAGGCAACTGGAAGTATAAGTCCACACACTTTTGGGCATCTTTCGATTAGGTGACTGAAATTATAAGTCCAAATACCTTTAAGGCATCTTCCGGTTAGGCGACCGAAAGTGTTTGTCCGACCCCTTTTAAGGCTTCATTCGGTTACGCAACCAGAAGTGTAGGTCCTTATCTCCCAAGGCAACATCTAGATAAGCAACCGAAAATATATGTCCACACCCTTTTTGGCATCATCTAGTTAGGCGACCGAAGGTGTAGGTCCATATCTCTGAATGCATCTTCTGGTTAGGTGGCTGGAACTATAAGTCCGACAACCCTTTAAGGCATCTCCCAGTTAGGTGATTGGAAGTGTAAGTCCATATCTCCCAAGGCATCTTCTAGTTAGGCGACTGAAAGTATAAGTCCACAACCTTTTAGGCATCTTCCAATTTAGGGACCGAAAGTATAAGTCTATATCCCTTTAAGGTGCCTTCTGATTAGGCGACCGGAACTATAAGTCCGACCCCTTTTAGGCATCTTCCAGGTAGGCGACTGAAAGTGTAAGTCCATATCTCCTAAGGCGACTTCTGGTTAGGTGATCGGAAGTGTAAGTCCGACCCCCTTTAAGGTATCTTCTGGTTAGGTGACTAGAAGTATAAGTCCACACACTTTTTGGTGTCTCCCGGTTAGGCAACCGGAAGTATAAGTTCGCACCCTTTTAGGCATCTTCTGGTTAGGCTACCGGAAGTGTAAGTCCATATCTCCCATAGCATATTTAGGTTAAGCGATTGAATGTGTAAGTCCGACCCCCTTTAAGGCATCTTCCAGTTTGGCCACTGGAAGTCTAAGTCCATATCTCCCAAGGTATCTTTCGGTTAGGTGACCGGAACTATAAGTCCACACCCTCTTTGGCCTCTTCTGGTTAGGCGACTAGAAGTATAAGTCCACACCCTTTTAGGCATCTTCTAGTTAGGCAATCGAAAGTGTAAGTCCATTTCTCCCACGGTGTCTTTTGGTTTGACGATCGGAAGTATAAGTCCACCCGCTTTTAGGCATCTTTCAGTTAGGCGACCAGAAGTATAAGTCCGTATCCCTTTAAGGTGTCTTCTAATTAGGCGATCGGAACTATAAGTCTAACCCCTTTTAGGCATCTTCCGGGTAGGTGACTGAAAGTGTAAGTCCATATCTCCCAAGACGACTTCTGGTTAGGTGACCGGAAGTGTAAGTTTGACCCCCTTTAAGGTATCTTCTGGTTAGGTGACTGGAAGTATAAGTCCACACTTTTTGGTGTCTCCCGGTTAGGCAACCGGAAGTATAAGTCTGCACCCTTTAGGCATCTTTTGGTTAGGTGATCGGAAGTGTAAGTCCATCTCTCGTAGCGTCTTTAGGTTAGGTAACCTGATGTATAAGTCCGACCCCCTTTAGGGCATCTTCCAGTTTGGCGACCGGAAGTCTAAGTCCATATCTCCCAAGGTATCTTTCGATTAGGAGACCGGAACTATAAGTCCACACCCTCTTTGGCCTCTTTCAGTTAGGCAACTGGACGTATAAGTCCACACCCTTTTAGGCATCTTCCGGTTAGGTGATCGAAAGTGTAAGTCCATTTCTCCCATAGCGTTTTTTGGTTTGACGACTTGAAGTATAAGTCCACCCGCTTTTAGGCATCTTTCAGTTAGGTGACTGGAAGTATAAGTCTGTATCGCTTTAAGGCATCTTCCAGTTAGGCAACCAGAATTGTGAGTCCGACCCCTTTCAGGCATCTTCTGGTTAGGAGACCGAAAGTGTAAGTCAATATCTCCCAAGGTGTTTTCCTGTTAGGCGACTGGAAGTGTAAGTCCAACCCCCTTTAAGGCATCTTCCGGTTAGGTGACCGAAAGTGTAAGTCCATATGTCGCCAGGCATCTTCCAGTATGGCAATCGGAAGTATAAGTCCACACACTTTTAGGCATCTTCTGGTCAGGCAACCAAAACTATAACTCTGGCCCCTTTTAAGGCATCTTCCGGTTAAGCGACCGGAGGTGTTACTCAGACCCCATTTAAGGCATATTCTAGTTACACAACCAGATATGTACATCCATATCTCCCAAGGCATCTTTCGATTAGGCAATCGGAAGTATATGGCCACACCCTTTTAGGCATCTTTCGGTTAGGCGACTGGAAGTATAAGTCCATAACCCTTTATGACATCTTCCAATCAGGCGATCAGAAGTGTAAGTCTGACCCCCTTTAAGGCATTTTCCGATTTGGCAATCGAAGTGTATGTCCATATCAACCAAGGCATCTTCCAATTTGGCAACCGGAAGTATAAGTCCACACCCTCTTAGGCAACTTTCGGTTAGGTGACCAGAAGTATAAGTCCGTATCCCTTTAAGGCATCTTCCGGTTAGGCGACCGGATGTGTAAGTCCAACCCCTTTTGGGCATCTTTCGGTTCGGCGATCGGAAGTGTAAGTCCATATCTCCCAAGGTGTCTTTCGATTTGGCGACTGGAAGTGTATGTCCATATCTCCCATAACGTCTTTAGGTTAGGCGATCGGATGTGTAAGTCCGACCCCCTTTAAGGCATCTTCCGGTTTGGTGACTGGAACGTGGATGGGCAGGCTGAAGTAGTGGATTGCATGAGTTGATCTCACATGTCTGAACGTGCACCACGCCGTTGTTAACTGCTAGCTCGTGAACTGCCAATCCTCCCATCTATAAAATAGGCCCATAGCCTTGAAACTAACCTCCCCCCCCCCTCTCTTCTTCCTTCATCCACCATTTACAGAGCATTTTCCATCTTTTCCATCTTCCAACCTCCACCCCCTCATCTCTTTCAAGTGGAGATTGACGACCTCCTCTTGTCCAACCATTCACGTAGTGTATTTGCTATTCTTTTCTCAATCTAAACATATCCTTGAAGGAGAGACTCTCAGCGCCAACTGCTTCCTCCTCTGTTCCTTGGTGTAATTGCGGATTGACGCCCCAAAATCTCACTACAAGGTCGAAAGGAAGGCCTGCCAGATTGATGACCTGGTGGATCGGAAGTAAAGACAAAGAGAAGTTCCCAGCCTAAGTAAGTTTCAAAGGGAGAAATTACAGTGAAGCATTAAGTTTTCTTTCCATTTTTATTTTCTTTATTTTACAATACACTTTTACAACTATACTCAAATCTACAATCACACACTTTATCAACTTAGTTACCGTAATTAGAATATGTTTTTATATTTGTTGTAATGTTGAACGTTGCATTCTTACTTTTACAAGTTGTTTGTATTGTATTGTGTTTCTTGCATTGTATCGTGTGTTGTGTTTTGAAATATATAAAAAGACCAAAAGTATAATCATTCAACTCTTAGAAGTTTCAGCCAATTTGAATCATGTTGTTTTTACATCTAAAACTCATAATTATCACACTACGCACGTGTAAGTTCAAGGGTAGAGACGTTTACCCACGAGCTACCTCAAGGGTTAAGTGATTCTTCTATGTAGAACATTAAATTTTATGGAAACTAAAGGGTATACCGTCAAAGCTTAAGAAAAATAAAATATTTGGAAGTAAAATCCTCTTGAAAGTGTAACACAATCGGTATTTAAAGACCATCCTAGTAGTTAATTGGAACATGGCAATTGTGACATTACTTATAAGATATTTAATCAATTATTTCACTTAATTGAAGTCACCAATTCAGCTAAACACCAAGTAAAAACTAATCCCTATGGACAAACACCAATTACATTTGAACCCATGCACTTGCGGTGAATTAAAATATTTCACACAATTTATATAAGAAAAGAATTACGAGGTGCAGTGTCGAGGCAAAACAAGTTTTTGGCACTGTTGCCAGGGATTCCTTAATTTCTTGCAACTGGTGTTGCTTTTTGCTATTTTGGTGTTCGCTAGGGCTGCAATATGATTTATGTGTATTACTGTTGTTAAATTCTATTTCATAGTCTTATTGCTATTCTAGAGTAGAGTCTTGTATTTAAATTCTGAATTACATAATGGACTCATATAACTCGTATAGGGGTGATTTTGTGATTGTTCTAGGTACTAGTTATGAGGATTATAATTATTCTAATTATGTTAGAAGAGATTATTTACCTATGAAGTTTAATGACTACTCTTCACAGCATAATTTAGAAGGACTTAATGTTAAATCCCAAAATAATTACAACTGGAATGACAATTCTAATTTGTGGGACTGTAATGGCAATCAAGGAAGGCAGAATTATTATTCAAAGTATAATCATATGAACAAAAATCAAAATTACCAATCAAATATATCACTACAACTCCAGCAAGTAATGGATAAACTAGATGAAACAATATGAAATACTGAAGAGTATAACAGATTGAATGAATTACAAAATGAAAATTATTCAAATTGGTTAATCCTACAAGATGATCAGTGTTCAAAGTACTAATATAGGTATATCAAATCTTGGAGATAATTTACCAATTAATACTGGAATCAATCAGAATTATATTAAGCAAAGAATATCACAAGAATACGAAAAATTGCTGAATAGATATGATGAATCAATACAAAAAATGAAAGACAGTGAAATGTTTAATGAATATGAAAACAATGATTTTAATTGGGTGAACTCAAATGGAAATCAAAATTATCTAGAGGTGAATTCATTAGAAAACATTTCATATACAGAGAAGAGTATACATTCATTAGCAACGCAACACCCACCTAATGACCGAGGTGGGGACACTCTAGGCTTGTAGGTCATCAACGTTAAGAGGCAAGCTTGATGGCTTCCGGGCGACTCACGCCGAAACCCGCTCCTTCAACAACAGGGCTTGGCATCCCACGCACAAGTGCACCGACAGCTGTGTCCTCAGCAACCACTGACTTGGCAACCCGACCAAGTCAACCGAGACTTGGCAATCATACCAAGTATCTCACTCGGCACAGTGGACAATCGATCCTCCGGGCACCAGTATGATTAGTCGGAAACCGTCAACTCTCGATAGGGGAGCCACAACACGGAGTTGGGACAGCCAACCTACTCAGTCTGGGCGACATCTTCCACAAGCAGAATACTGGCCAACATCACGGGGCAGAAATAGGGGCATATTCTGCCCCTCACCCTCCTTGAATGCTTGGCGGCCAGAGCAACAAATGGAGCCCGACGACATGACACCTCAAGTAGACGGGTATGGCAAGTCCATCGCCGTCACCTCTAAAGCATTCCCAGGGTTCACCACCACCTCGAACCGGCAATCGGTCCACCTACCCGACACCCAGCCAGGAGACCACGGGCACCGCTCCCACTAGGTCCATCATCTAGCACCCCTTCAGCTTAAGGGTCAACAAGTTGATGAAGACCTTAACGATCCCCACCTGCAAAATCAAGAACTTGAAGAGGTAGGTCCATGGGTCCAACCACCTGAGTCTACTGGTATAACGTCTACTGACGAAATCGAACTTGTAAACCTTGGGGATGAACAGCATCGAAAAGAAACAAAAATTAGCAAAGAGGTACCTGAGCCCTATCGGCAACAACTCCTCGCGCTCCTGCGAGAATTCGTGGAAGTGTTTGCATGGGATTATGAAGACATGCCTAGCTTGGATGAACGGGTAGTGGTCCATCGACTACCCCCTCAAATTGGGAGCCCGACCTGTGAAGCAAAAAGCTCGACGAATGAGACAGGAATGAGCCCAGAAGCTAAAGGAAGAAGTCCACAAATAGTTGAATGTTCAGTTCCTCTAGCCTGTCTTCTACCCGAAATGGGTAGCAAACATGGTACCCGTCCCAAAGAAGGATGGGCGGGTACGCATGTGTGTCTACTATCAGGACCTCAACAAAGCTAGCCCCAAGAATGACTTCCCACTACCACACATAGATGTCTTGGTAGATGACGCCGCCAAGTACGCGGTGTATTCTTTCATGGACGAATTCTTTGGATACAACCAAATCCTCATGGCAGAGGAAGACAAGGAGAAGACCGCATTCACAACCCCTTGGGGTGTCTTCTGTTATAGGGTGATGCCATTTGGGCTCAAAAATGCTAGTGCTACTTATCAAACAGCCATGACCACCCTCTTCCATGACATGATGCACAAAGAAGTCGAAGTCTATGTTGATGATATGGTAGTAAAGGCGCGCACTCATCAGCAACATCTCAAGCACTTGAGAAGATTGTTTGAGCGCCTAAGGAAGTACAAGCTCAGGTTAAACCCGTCAAAATCAACATTCGGGGCCACCACTGGAAAACTCCTTGGCTTCGTCATCAGCAAACAGGGAATTGAGGTAAATCCCGACAAGGCAAAAGCAATCTTAGATATGCCACCCCCACATACGGAATAGTAGATCCGGAGCTTATTGGGAAGGCTACAGTACATCGGGCGCTTCATCTCGAGCCTCACGCCGATTTGCGAGCCCTTCTTCAAGTTGTTGAAGAAAAACGCCAACTTCACATGGACAACAGAATGCCAAGTCGCCTTCGACCACATCAAGTAGCAGCTGTCCTGGCCGCCGGTTCTCGTGTCGCCTCATCCCAAGCAGGTGCTCTTCCTATACATGTCGGTCACGGCTTCTTCCATGGGCGCAGTATTGGGCCAGCATGATACCACCATCAGAATCGAGCAGGCCATATGCTACCTTAGTAAAAAATTTACTGAGGTAAAGGAACAGTATGAGCTGATTGAAAAATACTGTCTCTTGTTGGTTTGGACAGTGAAAAAGCTACAACACTACCTGGTGGTCTATCCAGTTTTGTTGCTTAGCCGCCTGGATCCCCTGCACTACCTCTTCGACTAGCCGGCCTTGGTGGGCAGATGCGTGAAATGGCAAATGCTCCTTGCAGAGTTCGACATCCGATACGTATCCCAGAAATCCATGAAGGCCCAAGCCATGGTCGACCAGCTGGCACACCAGCCCTTGCCAAATTATCAGCCGTTGGAGGATTCATTCCCAGATGAGCCCATCTTCACCATTGACGAGTCGGATCCGAACCAGCCGGAACCCCATACCCTATACTTTGACGAAGTGGTCAACACCAAAGGACTCGAGGTGGGGGTCGTCCTAATGGATCCCCAAGGACGGATGCTACTCGTAGCCAAGCGGCTTCTCTTCACATGCTCACACAAGGAGGCAGAGTACGAGGCTTGCATCATGGGACTAGGACTCGCACTGGAACTCCGGGTCACCCATCTACGGTGATGCCATGCTGGTAATCTCTCAAACCCTCAACAGGTGGAAAACCCGAGACCCCAAGCTCCAGCCATACCAGGAGTTCGTACTGCGATTAGCAAGCAACTTCCGGTTCATCCACTTCCAGCACGTCGGCCGCAAGCATAACCCATATGCGGATGCTCTGGCCATCCTAGCATCATGGGTAATGGTCATGGAAGGTCGGAGCATACCCATAGAAGTCACAACACTTCACTAGCCGGCCAACAGTGAGGACATCTACCACCTTATAGAAGTCCCCGAGCGACCAGACATTAGATCCACGGCTCCGCATCCGAGTTGCTACCCCAGCAACCAGCAGATAGTTGACCAACATAGAGAACTGGCCCCTAGTTGATGAAACAAGCAATACAAACCCCAAGTCCTTAGACGGTGATCTCGAGAACTCACAGCAAGGAGACCGTCCTTGGTATTCAAACATACAAACCTTCTTGGAGACTGGAGAGTTCCCATCAGAAGCTACCACCAAGATCGACGTACGTTGTCCATGTTGGCAGCCGGCTACGTCTTCAGCGGGGGACAGCTCTACAAATGATCTCACAACTAGACTCTTCTCTGGTGTGTAACCCAGCCCGAGGCACGTATGGTTATGCAGGAAATCCATGAAGGTGTTTGTGGATCCCGCATGAACGGGATCCTCCTAGCAAAAAGGATCATGCTCCAAGGCTACTACTGGAGCACAAAGGAGGCAGATTGCACCACTTACGTCCGTCACTGTCACCAGTGCCAGGTTCATGGAAACCTCATCCACGCGCCCCCCAAGGAACTATACAACATGGCTTCCCCTTGGCCATTCTCCATGTGGGCCATGGATGTGGTAGGCGAGGTCAAGCCGACAGCCACCAATGGACACCAGTATATACTGGTCGCCATCGATTACTTCACCAGGTAGGTGGAAGCGACTTCCTACAAAACAGTCACTACAGCCGCCACCTAGAGATTCTTGTGCAACAACATTGTCACCCGGTATGGCGTACCCTTCGAGGTGGTGACCGACAATGGCACCAACTTTATAGCTACAGGCTACCTCGAGTGGTGCCGTATCTGCCACCTAAGGGCGTCCCCCTACAGGCCACAGATGAATGGAGCAGTCAAAGCGGCTAACAAGACATTGGTCTGGATCCTCAAGAAGATGGTTCGAACACATAAAGATTGGCACGACCACCTCCCGTACGCACTCTGGGCCTACCGGACATCCTACGGACCGCCATCGGAGCAACACCATACTCGCTGGTATACGAGTCTGAAGCAGTATTGCTAGTGGAGGTAGAGCTTCCATCCCTTCGTATCATCAAGGAAGAAGCAGACTTCGATGACCTGTGGTCAGAATTGCGCCTGTTGCAACTCAACCTCCTAGACGAGAGAAGGTTGAGAGCATTGGACCATGCCCAAACTTATCCGTGGAAGATGGCAAGGGCTTACGACAAGAAAGTCTATCCCCGGCTCCTCACGCCCGGTGATTTAGTCCTTCACGCCACCTTCCCAATAGGTTCCATTGGAAAATTCTCCCCAAATTGGCGTGGCCCATACGTCATCACCAAGACTCTCAGTGGGGGGGCCACCTACCACTTTGGTGAAGCCACCCAACAAGAGTTCGGTCTAGTCAATCTGTCGTAGATGAACAGGTTCTACCCATAGACAAATTGACTGGGGATCATCGCGGCTGCCGCCTTCAGATAGGCCGGCCGTCGACTTTTCAGATCGGCTCCACACGGCCATGAACGACCAACTCGCCACTTCTTCTTCTTGGGGGTTTACTCGATTTTTGCATACTGTCCAACCGACCGCCGCCACTTCCAACCGAAAATCCACCCACACCTCCAGAAGACCAACACTCTGGGACAGAACTAGGGGCATTCTACCCCTCCTCCCCCTTCATGTGCCCAACAGTCAGAACCGATGGTGAAACTCAGTGGGCCAACTCCCCACGGTCGTGAAAGACAAACTCGACCTGGGATCATCGCGACTGCCGCCTTCAGACAGGTCGGCCGCCGGCTTCTCATACCGGCTCCCCAAGGCCATGAAAGACAAACTCAACCGGGGAGCATCGCGACTGCTGCCTTTAGGCAGGCCAACCGCCGGCTTTTCAAACTAGCTCCCTAGGGCCATGAAAGACAAACTCGACTAGGGAGCATCGCGGTTGCTGCCTTCAGGTAGGCCGACCGTCAGCTTTTCAGACTGCCAACAAGCCGACCAAGAGGTCAACTCCCCACAGTCATGAAAGACAAACTTGACCTGGGATCATCGCGGCTGCCGCCTTCAGACAGGCCGGCCACCAGCTTCTCATACCGGCTCCCCAGGGCCATGAAAGACAAACTCGACCGGGGAGCATCGCGGCTATTGCTTTCAGGCAGGCCGACCGCCAGCTTTTCAAACCAGCTCCCCACGGTAATGAACGACCAACTTGCCACTTCTCCTTCTGGGGGTTTACTCAGTTTCCGCATACTATCCAACCGGCCGCCGACACTTCCACCAGGAAATCCGCTAGCTCCTCCAAAAGACCCACACCTCGGGGCAGAACTAAGGGCATTCTGCCCCACCATCCCGTTTCATGCACTCAGCAGTCACCAATGGTGAGACTCAACGGGCCAGTTCCCCACAAGCTGACCAAGAGGCCAACTCCCCATGGTCATGAAAGATAAACTCAACCAGGGATCATAGTGACCGCCGCATTCAGATAGGCCGGCAGCTGGCTTCTCAGACTGACTCCCCACAAGCCAACCAAGAGGCCATTTCCCTATGACCATGAAGGACCAGCACGAACGGGGCTCATCACGGCCGCCGCCTTTAAGACAAGTCGGCAACCGACGTCTCCGTCCGACACTCCATCGACTGACCGAGAGGTCAAGTCCGGACAGGTACGCTCCTTTCCTCAATGAATCCCCTCTTATGACTCAAATGTCGCATGACACGCGCACGATGCACACATGATAAATAGGTCCAACTCCGACAAGTTGGAGTACATCTTGGCCACAAGACCGGGGACGGTCTCCACGTGGCGGAAATCTCGGACGAAGGAGAGTAGGCCCTACGTGGCAAACAGCTGCTCCACCTCCGGTAGTCGATTGAAATCAGCCGGCCTGCCATATAAAATGCTCCTCAGGGCCAGGCGACCGTCCACAGGAAGCACCAACTCCTGGTCGGTGTCAGGAGGTGAGACGCCATTGGCTGCCGCCTCTTCAGAGCCGGTTGTCGTGCGGTACCACAGGAGCGCCATGCGAACCGACTCTGCATCTAAGGCTACATCAACAGGGATTTCCAGCGGCACGGTAGAAGTCCCCAGGAGATGCCGCCGCCTATCAACCTACATCTTGCAACGGGTTCGACGCCGCGAGCTCTAAAGAGGAGTCTCCACCGACGCCTCGCCTTCCACGTCATCCACCTGTAGACGAGAACCAGAGGCACCAGAATCCCCTAGCCGCTCCGACAGCCACCATCGGGAAATGGCCTCGGCAGAAGAGGGATCACAGTCGTCGTCCCTAAGCACATAGAGAACCGACAGATGAGCGGACTTGGCTCGATTGGGATAGGCAAGCTCCTCCCCCGGCAAATTCTTCAGGGTCGATGGCAAGATATCGAGCCACTGTCGTACGAGCTCGACAGCCGACCACCGGACGTGGCCCGTGACGTTCTTGGTTCGAGGCATTACATCGTCGAGGAGTATGAAAGGAGAAGGAAAAGATAGAGAGGTGAAGCAATCTCGTCACTTAGATTCCAGTAAGTAAGGCGGCAGCCGGTTCAAAAACTGGTTGAACAAAAATCAAGAAAGCTGAACGATTCCTGACAGCTGTGAAGGATATGACTGCTGGACGGAAATCAAAAAAGCTGGACGCAGCACGTGAAAGCTCTCTCCTCACTAACCGGTTGCTGACAACCACAAGGTGGCTGCAGTGCAACCAGCTGGCTAGAAGCAAAAATCAAGGGAAGTACGATGTGACCATTCATTGCGCCAATGACAGCTTTCGCAAAGCAAGTACGTGAAGTCTTTCATGTCACTACCCGGTTGCCGGCACTCACAAGGTGGCTACTGTGCAACTAGTTGGCTAGAAGCAAAAATCGAGGGAAGTACGATGTGACCATTCACTGTGCCGACGACAGCTTTCGCAAAGCAAGCACGTGAAGTCTTTCACGTCACTACCCGGTTGCCAGCACCCACAAGGTGGTTGTCGTGCTTAAACAGGTCGATCGGGCAGCCAGCCGGCCCATCGTCGGCATGCCGATATCAACCCCGGCAGCCGACTCCCTATTGGCCCATGCATAGATAGGTCGATCGGACGGCCAGCCAGCCTGCTGCCAGCTTGTCGGTATCACTCCGGCAGCCGACACCCTGTTGGCCCATGTATAGACATGTCGATCGGGGGGCCAGCCGGCCCACCATTGACATGCCGGTATCCAACCCCGGCAACCGGCTCCCCAGATCCCCCAGCTAAGTTGACATGCTCCCCCTTGTGGGGTGGCCAGATAGAACCAGCCGGCCGACTACCAACATACAAGTAAAACACCACAATGGCCGACCTTTAACTCTCCCACCAACGTGCAGGTCCGTTCATATGCCTAGTCCGACCTCCAGGATAAACACGTGGCAGCTGAACTCCTAGCCGGTGCAAAGCTCTGGCTATCCGCTACAACCGATTCTCCTAAATCACCAGCTAAAAACTCCCTGCAGATCCCAATCCCAACCAGCTGGCATCTGCCAATCACGTGGCGGCTACCAGTTAGCTACCTAAAAAGGCAAGGCGAATCAATTAGAAAGATACAATGAGATTTAATCACTTCAATCTCGCAATCAATCAATCATGTTGATCGCATGATTGAACTGAGACATACGTCGACTTCCATCTATGGATCCCCCCAAAGAAGGAAGGTAATCCCTTATAAAAAAGAGGGCCTTCCACCCCATTCAGGCACGCTTCCACCCTTTTATAGAGACGCTCATTCGGACGCTGAAGGTTCTGAAGGAGAAGAGCTACTTGAAGCCCCAACGCCCTCTCGCCACACCGGAGCGAGGACTTCCAATCACCGCCGACGACTCCCTGCAGGTAAGCCCCTCCTTCCTCATTGTTTTACATACGATTTAGCGAGGTCTTCCTCAAGTCCCGACCATGCTAGACCCTTCCCACGCAAGGGAAAGGTCGGAGGACATTCCTTTGGATGCACTTTCAAAGGTACCAGCAGCCTCCCTCTCGGCCGGGTGAATCTACCCAACACGATCGAGTTTGGTTCGGTCACGACCCCTTTGTCAGGTCCTTTTACGTGGAAACTCGCAGTTTCCCCATGTGTTTTGCGTGTTTTACCTGTTTCCTGCATATCTCTCTGAGAGGAGTAAGACTACCCTCCCGATGCCCCGGAAAGGCTTCCGGGATGATGCCGCCGGCATGCATCCTTGCTGGCGTCAACCGTTCGGGCGTACGAGCATGTACGACTCGACGGTTCCCAATCTCTAGGAGGAGTAAGACTACCCTCCCGATGCCCCGAAAAGGCTTCCGGGATGATGCCACCAGCATGCATCCTTGCCAGCGTCGACTATTCGAGCGTACGAGCATGTACGACCCGACGGTTCCCAATCTCTAGGAGGAGTAAGACTACCCTCCCGATGCCCCAGAAAGGCTTCCGGGATGACGCCGTCAGCATGCATCCTTGCCAGCGTCAGCCGTTCGAGCGTACGAGCATGTACGACCGGACAGTTCCGAATCTCCGGGAGGAGTAAGACTACCCTCCTGATGCCCCGGAAAGGCTTCCAGGATGACGCCGTCGGCATGCATCCTTAGCGGCATCGGCCGTTCGGGCGTACGAGCATGTACGACCCGACGATTCCCAATCTCCGAGAGGAGTAAGACTACCCTCCTGATGCCCCGGAAAGGCTTCCGGGATGATGCCGTCGGCATACATCCCTACCGGCGTCGGTCGTTCGGGCATACGAGCATGTACAACCTAACGGTTCCCCGTCTCCAAGAGGAGTAAGACTACCCTCCCGATGCCCCGAAAAGGCTTCCAGGATGACGCCGTTGGCATGCATCCTTACCGACGTCAGCCATTCGGATGTATGAGTATGTGCACCCAGGCGGTTCCTGGTCACCATAAAATTTTTCGATCACTTGGAAAGACTTCCAGGATGAGGCCACGTTTGGCTGGGCTGATTGTCATGGTTTTCCGTTTTCCGTTTTAGAGCCAAAGAGAGGCCGAGATTGCCCGGGCTGTCTGGGGGTGCCTAACACCTTCCCCAACAGTACCTTGAGCCCCATATCCAGTTCTCTCATGTTACGTATATCGTTACACAATTTCACGTCATTCTCGTGGTTTTGTTGTTTCAATGGTGGAAGGACACTTCCTCATCCGGTTTTCCTTATTTTCTGCCCAAAAATAAGGTGGCAACTCCGTTCAACAAGCCATCGACTCCACGTGGTGATGCGCTCCCACAATCACCTTTCAATTCTCTGTACCTCGGTCCATCTAGGTGGTAGCCGGATGGAAGAGAGGGTACAGCGAGTTAACTGCTCTTGCCCTACCTCTCTCTCAACATAAGAGGTTATTTTCTCCTTGAGGAAGGTTGGCACTACAATGCCAACCTCCCTACTCTGTTTCAAACAATCAACAGTATCTTCCCTTACCATTTTCAACTCCTGCTCCCTGATTGTGGCTTTGATCCTACATCAGCCCTCGTTGTGCCACATTTTAGCATTCATTCAGAATTTCTAGAAGTTCAACATCTTAATCCACTCGTAGTTCGAAGCTGGAGTAGAGGGAGCTGAGGTGGAGGTGGAAGCCATGATATATCGTGGGAGGAGAAGAGTACTGTGAACGTAGGTCGTGAGAAAAAGGGTTAATGCACGGGAGGGCTTTAATGATTTTTATAAGGATAATCAGATAATCGGACGGTCAGATGGTAAGATCCATAAATATTTAACAGCTTTTGGGTTTACCCACATAGTAGTCAGAGGGTAAACATCTTTACCCTCGAACAGTTTTCGAGTTTCCATGAAGTAAAAGCCTTTAGAAATTTTATTATGCAGCCATTTTCAATTATATTAATACTCTCACATTATGCATTTACTTCATGATTATTAGATGTGTCAAGCTAAGCTTAAGTACTAATTTAATGAAGTGTTTGGATTTAGTGAATTTTAGTGAGCGATGGAGATCCATGTAGACATCGTGTGCGAGATATTAAGCTATTTGCCAGCGAGAGAAATTTGCAAACTAAGTTGTGTTAGCAAAAGTGTCAGAGCATTCATTTCAGATCATTACTTATGTTCCCGCCAAGCATACAAAATGAGAAATACAATTAGTAGAGTGATTTGGTATGATGCACGTTCAAGAAAATATTTGTACCATGGAATTGATTCTAACTCAGGCATTCAACCTTCATCACTGGTAGGAATTGAAAATATTTTAGGTTGTAATGGTGGACTAATTATTTACAAATATTATGGAGAACCATTTTCTAGCAAATCCGATATTGCAATTAAGAACCTTGCCACGAATGTAGAATTAATACTTCCAAACCCTAACAGAGATAAACTTGTGATGCAACATAGGTGCAGTCTTAACATTTAAGGGTACTGATAAAAGGATAATGCACAAATTATTTTGTTGGGAAGAGCCTATCTGAAGAGCTTATCACATGTGGATTAATTGGTGTTACTTGGTTTATTGTGTCACCTCGATACTACACCTTGTAATTCTTTTCTTATATAAATTGTGTGTGCGAAATATTTTAATTCATCGCAAGTGCACGGGTTCAAATGTAATTAGTGTGCAAGTATGGGTTTGTCCATAGGGATTAGTTTTTGCTTGGTGTTTAGCAGAATTAGTGACTTCAATTAAGTGAAAAATTGATTAAATATCTTATAAGCAATGTCGTGATTGCCTTATTCCAATGAACCACTAGGATGGTCTTTAAAGACCGATTGTGTTACACTTTCCAAAGGATTTTACTTCCAAATAATTAATTCTTCTTAAGCTTTAAGATCATACCCTTCAGTTTGCATAAAATTTTAACGTTTGGCACAAAAGAAGCACTTAAACCTTGAGGTAGCTCATGGGTAAACGTCTCTACCCTCGAACTTACACATCAATAGTGCGATAATTGTGAGTTTCAGATGTAAAAACAGCATGATTCAAATTGGCTAAAACTTCTAAGAGTTGAATGATTATGTTTTTGGTCTTTTTATATATTTCAAAACACAACACATGATATAATGTAAGAAACACAATACAATACAAACAACTTGTAAACGTAACAATGCAACATTTAACATTACAACAGATATAAAAACATATTCTAATTATCGTAACTAGGTTGATAGAGTGTGTGATTGTAGATTTGAATATAGTTGTAAAAACGTAAAATAAAATAAAGAAAATAAAAATGGAAAGAACACCTAATGTTTCATTGTAATTCCTCCCTTTGAAACTTGCTTAGGCTGGGAACTTCTCTTTGTCTTTACTTTTGGTCCACTAGGTTGTCAATCTGGTAAGCCTTCCTTTCGACCTTACAGTGAGATTTTGGGGCGTCAATCCGCAATTACACCAAGGAATAGAAGAGGAAGCAGCTGGCACCGAGAGTGTCTCCTTCAAGGATACGTTCAAGTTGAGAAAAGAATAACAAATACACTACGCGAATTGTTGGAGAAGAGGAGGTTGTCAATCTCCTCTCGGAAGAGATAAGTGGGTGGAGGTTGGAAGATGGAGAAGATGGAGAATTCTCTGTAAATGGTGGATGAAGGAAGAAGAGAGGGGGGGTTTTAGTTTCAAGGCTACGAGACTATTTTATAGATGGGAAGATTGGCAGTTCACGAGCTGACAGTTAACAAGGGCGTGGTGCATGTCCGGACATGTCAAATCAGCCCATGCATTCCACTACTTCAGCCTGTCTGTCCACGTTCTTCATGGTGGAGCTACAACTAAATTAATATTTAATTTTGCTTTGTTACGTAATTCCTGCAGTTACTTATTGAATTTCCTGCAAATACTTAAGAAATACCTTTCGTGAAATACATCATATCACAAGAGAAAAAACTCATAACATTTAGATCTTAACTATAATTGTAATTGCTTTAATATCAAAGAAATTCATTCCACAGAATAAACAGGGTACAGGTCCGAGGGTAAACTAGTTTACCCTCACATAAGTTCGTGGGTAAACCCTTAACGCTCATAAAATGGTCCAAGGGTAAACAAGATAACCCACAGACTTATCCATGTGTAAACAGCTTAACCCTCAGACTTGCATTTAAGCATAAATCACGAGTTTTTCTCTGTATATTAATCGTTCTATTAGCAACCTAAAGAGTCAAATGTCAATCATTCATTCCTTTCTCAATAGGTAATAAACATAAACATAATTAACGACTCAAAACGTAATTCATGTGTCATTAAAGTGAATAATCGTGTATACTGCTCAAAAGTATAGTTAACCTTGTAATTATCATAATTCAATGCAAAATGCAAATAAAACTTATAAAAACACATGAATTAATATTAATAAAATGCACACTTTTGAGTCTGAGCAAATAATTATAATCCTCATAACTAGTCCCTAGAACAATCCCAAAATCACCCCTATACAAGTTATATGAGTCCATTATGTAATTTAGAATTATAGCAATAAGACTATGAAATAGAATTTAACAGCAGTAATGCACATAAATCATATTGCAGCCCTAGCTAACACTAAAATAGCAAAAAGCAACACCAATTGCACGAAATTAAGGAATCCCTGGCAATAGCGCCAAAAACTTGTTTTGCCTCAACATTGCACCTCGTAATTCTTTTCTTATATAAATTGTGTGTGCGAAATATTTTAATTCACCGCAAGTACATGGGCTGAGATGTAATTTGTGTGTAAGTACAAGTTTGTCCATAGGGATTAGTATTTGCTTGGTGTTTAGCTAAATTGGTGAGTTCAATTAAGTGAAACAATTGATTAAATATCTTATAAGCAATGTCACGATTGCCTTGTTCCAATTAACCACAAGGATGGTCTTTAAATATTGATTGCGTTACACTTTTCAAAAGATTTTACTTCCAAATAATTAATTCTTCTTAAGCTTTAACATTATACCCTTCAGTTTGCATAAAATTGTAACGTTCGGAAGAACCACTTAACCCTCAAGGTAGCTCATGGGTAAACGTCTCTACCCTCGAACTTACATGTGGGTAGTGTGATAATTGTGAGTTTCAAATGTAAAAATAGCATGATTCAAATTGGCTGAAACTTTTAAGAGTTGAATGATTATACTTTTGGTCTTTTTATATATTTCAAAACACAACACACGATACAATGCAAGAAACACAGTACAATACAAACAACTTGTAAAAGTAAGAATGTAACATTCAACATTACAGCAAATATAAAAACATATTCTAATTACCGTAATTAAGTTGATAAAGTGTGTGATTGTAGATTTTAGTATAGTTGTAAAAACATAAAGTAAAATAAAGAAAATAAAAATGGAAAGAACACCTAATGCTTCACTATAATTCCTCCCTTCAAAACTTGCTTAGGTTGGGAACTTGTCTTTGTCTTTACTTCTGGTCCACCAGGTCATCAATCTGGTAGACCTTCCTTTCGACCTTACAGTGAGATTTTCGGGTGTCAATCCAAAATTACACCAAGGAACAGAGGAGGAAGCAACCGGCGCCAAGAGTCTCTCCTTCAAGGATATGCTCAGGTTGAGAAAAGAACAACAAATAGACTACACGAATGGTTGGAGAAGAGGAGGTCGTCAATCTCCTCTCGAAAGAGATGAGTAGGTGGAGGATGGAAGATGGAGAAGATGGAAAATGCTCTATAAATGGTGGATGAAGGAAGAAGAGAGGGGGGGTTTAGTTTCAAGGCTACGAGACTGTTTTATAGATGGGAGGATTGGCAGTTCACGAGTTGGCAATTAACAAGGGTGTGGTACACATTCGAACATGTGAGATCTGCCCATGCAATCCACTACTTCAGCCTATCCGTCCACATTCTTCATGGTGGAGCTGTAGCTGAATTAATATTTAATTTTGCTCTATTATGCAATTCCTCAGTTACTTATCGAATTTCCCTGCAAATACTTAAGAAATACCTTTTGTGAAATGCATCATATTATAGGAGAAATAATTCATAACATTTAGATCTTAACTGTAATTGTAATTGCTTTAATATCAATGAAATTCATTACATAGAACAAACAGGGTACAGGTCCAAGGGTAAACCATTTTACCCTCATGTAAGTTCATTGGTAAACCCTTAACACTCGCAGAATGGTCCAAGGGTAAACAAGATAACCCATGGATAAGTCTGTGGGTAAATAGGTTAACCCTCAGACTTGCATTTAAACATAAATCACGAGTTTTTCTCTATATAATCATTCTATTAGCAACCTAAAGAGTCAAATATCAATAATTCATTCCTGGGAAAGAGTGTAGTCATGAATTATATAATAAAACTTCTTGCCCTTTTTCGAATATTCTATGTAGAATTCTTTTATCATGCCATGTTTTCATCCTTTCTTTAGCTATTTTTGAACTTTCATAGGCCATAATTCTTAATTCCTCTAATTCTACTAACTGCACTTGTCTATTACTTACTACCTACTATTTTTATACTTAAGTTTAGTTGCTTAAGTGCCCAAAATGCTTTATGTTCTAATTCCACAGGTAAATAACAAGCCTTGCCATATGCTAATTTATATGAAGTTATCCCTAATATTGTTTTATAAGCTGTTCTATATGCCCAAAGAGAATTATATAGCTTATCAGACCAGTCTCTCTTAGTAGTGTTTACTACTTTTTCTAAGATTCCTTTAATTTGCTTGTTTGTACTTTCAACTTGTCCATTGGTTTGAGGATGGTAAGGGGTAGCTAACCTATGTAACACTCCATATCTTTTCAATAACTTTTCAAAGTTTTTGTTACAAAAATGAACCCCTATCACTGATAATTGCTCTTGGAATACTAAATCGAGACATTATGTTGGATTTTAAAAATCTCATCACTATTATAGAGTCATTAGTTTTAGTAGGAATTGCCTCTATCCACTTGGTTACATATTCTACGACCAGGAGGATATAAACAAAATCATTTGAATTTGGAAAAGGTCCCATGAAATCTATACCTGAGACATCAAAAACCTTTACTTCTTGGATAGGATTTAATGGCATCATATTTCGTTTTGTAATTCTTCCTACTTTTTGGCATTGAGCACATTTTTTACAATATTCGTATGCATCTTTAAATAATGTTGGCCAATATAGGCCACTATGAAGTACTTTTAAAGCAGTCTTTTTAGCTCCAAAATGTCCTCCAATAGGTTGATCATGACAAAATGACAACACTGATTGAGTTTCAGCTTCTAGGATACATCTCCTTACAATCTGGTCAGAGCATTGCTTAAGTAGGTAAGGACCATCCCAAAAGAAATATTTAAACCATGAAAAGAACATTTTCTTATCTAAATTGGACCAATCATGCGGTACTAAACCCGTAGCCAAATAATTAACTATATCAGCATACCATGAGTAGGGGTTTAGCATAAACAATTGCTCATCTGGAAATGTATCATCTATTGGTGGATCAGGTAGGAATGAAGCATCTAATATTGACATGTGATCTGCCACAGTGTTTTCACAACCTTTCTTATCTTTAATTTCCAAGTCAAACTCTTGCAATAGCAAAATCCATCTTATAAGCCTTGGTTTAGCATCCTTTTTAACTAACAAATATTTAAGTGTTGAGTAACCAGTGTAAATGATAGTGTGACTGCCTATCAGATAAGACCTAAACTTTTCTAAGGCAAAAGCTACTGCTAGAAATTCTTTTTTAGTTATACTGTAATTGATTTGTGTTTCGTTTAATGTCTTACTAGCATAATATATTACTCTTGGTAATTTGTCCAATTTTTGATCTAGAACTGCACCTAATGCATAGTCTGATGCATCACACATTAGTTCTAAGGGTTGAGACCAATCAAGTGCATAGACTATAGGTGAAGTGGTCAAGGCTTCCTTAAGAAAATTAAATGCTTTCATGCATTCCTCATTGAATTCAAATTGTGCATCCTTAATTAATAATTGAGTTAAAGGTCGAGCAATTTTACTAAAGTTTTTAATAAATCTTCTATAAAAACCAGCATGTCCTAAAAATGCTCTTATATCTTTAACTATTCTAGGAATAGATAAATTAGATATTAATTCCACTTTTGCTTTGTCAACTTTTATGCCTTTAGAAAAAATAACATGTCCTAAAACTAATCCTTGTTTAACCATAAAATGGCATTTTTCCCAGTTTAACACTAACTTTTTCTGTTCACATCTCTCTAGTACTTTCTATAAATTAATTAAACATTTTTCAAATGAGTCCCCATATATAGAAAAATCATCCATAAATACTTCTAAAAATTCATCTATAAAATTAGTGAAGATGCCTATCATACACCTTTGAAATGTAATAGATGCATTGCATAGCCCAAAAGGCATACAACTAAAGGCAAATGTTCCAAAAGGACATGTAAAAGTTGTTTTCTCTTGATCCTCAAGTGAAACAAGGATTTGATTATAACCTGAATAGCCATCTAGGAAACAATAATACTCATGCCCTACCAATTTTTCTAACATTTGATCTATAAAAGGCAAAGGAAAGTGATCCTTCCTAGTTGTTGCATTCAGTCTTTTGTAATCTATACAAACCCTCCAACTAATTTGAACTCTAGTTGGAACTATTCCTTATTGTCATTTTCCACAACTGTTATTCCATATTTTTTTGGTACTACCTGAACTGGACTCACCCAAGAATTATCAGATATTGGATAAATTATGTCATTGTCTAACCATTTCAGAATTTCCTTTTTAACAACCTCTTTAATATTTGGATTTAATCTTCTTTGTGGTTGCCTAATAGGTTTAACTTCAGATTCCAGATTAATCCTATGTTGGCAAATAGTTGAGCTTATATCTTTTATATCTAACATCTAGCATCCTATTGCTCCCTTATGCTTTCTCAACACCTTTAAAAGATTTTTTATTTGTATTGATGTTAAATCAGAAGCAATAATGACTGGTAGATTCTCATTGTTCTCCAAAAATACATACTTTATATTTTCTAGAAGTGGTTTCAGCTTAAGCACCGGGTATTCTGAAGTTAATGATTCTTTATCCTTTTCAAATTGTTCTTCGTTTGCATCCATATTCTCAGTTTACTCAGAGATTTCCTCTTTCAACATTTCATCATTTGATATTACACATTTTTCAACATGATCTAATTCCTCTACACTTAAGTCCTCATCTATTTTAAAAGTTTCGATTAAATTAACCTTAAAATGTTTAAATTGAAGCTCTTTAAAATTCTTCTTAACCCTATTGAAAATATTCTATTCTAATTTTTGATTGCCCCAAGCTAATTCCATCCAACCATTTCTACAACTTATGCAAGTATCGGTTGTAGCTAAAAATGGTTTTCCCAAAATTATTATAGCTTGATCTTGAGTTATACTTGAAACTTTTGTTTCCATTACAGTAAAATCAACAGGGTAGACAAACTCCATAACCCTTACCAAAATATTTTCCACTTTTCCTAAAGGTACTCTTATAGATTTATCTACTAGCTGAATCACTATTCTTGTAGGTTTGATATTATCCAATTTTAACTTCTCATAAACAGAATTAAGCATGACATTAATTTCAGCCCCTAAGTCTATTAACACTGTATTAAAATAACAATCCCCTATATAACAGGAAACAACAGGAGTTCACTATTCTTGTAGGTTTGATATTATCCAATTTTAACTTCTCATAAACAAAATTAAGCATGACATTAATTTTAGCCCCTAAGTCTATTAACACTGTATTAAAATAACAATCCCCTATATAGCAGGAAACAACAGGAGTTCCTAGATCATTTAATTTTTCAAATACAGGATTAATTAACATGGAGCTTACCTCTTTAGCTAAAAATGTCTTTTTTAAGATTTTCTTCCTTCTATTCTTGGTACACAGAGTTTTAAGATATTTGGCATAAGAAGGAACTTGTCTAATAATTTCCAATAATAGTATATTGACTTTAACTTGTTCAAATATTTTGTTGATTTGTTCCATTTCTTGATCCTTAACATTTCTCATCTTATGTGGAAATGGAAAGTGATTTTTGTTTGTTAACTTATCTTCATTTATAACATCTTTCTTTTCGATTTCATTACTGTTCTCAGATTCTTTACTATTTTGAGATTCTGTATTATCCTCTAACTCAGCATCTGCCTTGTCTTCTGGACTAGATTTTTCTTTAATTTCCACTTTCTTTATAAAATTGTCTTTAATTTGTTCTTCTTTATCATCCTCTTTTGGACCTTCATAAGTCACACCAGATTTTAATATTATACTTACATCTTTTGATTCTTCTTTTGATACATTCTCTATTATAGGAGCATTAAAATCTTCTTCTGAGTTAAGGGTGGCTAACACCTCAGATGACTCTGTTATATTTTTGGAAATAGGGTCGTTCATAACCTCAGATGGTCCAACTAAACAATCCCTTACCAAATAATCAAGTAATTCATACCCTTCCCAGATTTAATCTTTTTCCTTAAAATTTTTAGCTTCTGCAGCTCTATAGAACTGATTTGGTGTGAATGTTGCACAAGTATCTATAGGTTCTTATTGGAAACTTCCATCTTGTTCAAATAAATTAGAGTTCTTTATAAATAAGTCAATGGATCTTTGAATTTCATCTAACTTCTCCATATGATTAAATGCAATTAGAAACCAGGAGAACCTTTCTGGAAATATTTTGCAAGGTTTCGAGATCTCCTAGCTCAATGCCCACATCATGGAGTAGAGAGAGTGATCCAAATCTAAACTATTTATAAAGGGATTGATTATCACTCCAAGACACTCTTAGAATCTTTGAGACAAAATGGATTCTTGAACCAAGGAATAAAAAATGCTTGAAAACTTTTAGAAGATATAGCCAAAAGAATTGTCCAATGGGAGAGTGCTACTGAAGTAAGTCAAGAACAAATTCCTACCCCTAGAGGAGTTCATGTTGTTGAGCCACATATTGCTTTAAAGGATAAGATGGCTAGCTTGATACATAAAATTAATGAGTTACAGCTTAAACAAAAGATTGAGCCTACCATGCCTAAATGTACAAGTTGTTTTGCCATAAATCATATTGTAGAAGACTGTCCTATCTTAAATGACTCTGAAGATGTTAATGTTTTATTCTATAATCAATGTAATAACTCAAATTTCAATCCTACGTATAATCCAAGGTAGAGGAACCATCCAAATTTTTCATGGAAAAATTCAGGCCAACAGCCACCTCAATATGTAGGACAACCTCTTATTTAACAAAATGCAATGAACAATAGTTCTTTAAATATAAATCATAATCAATCTGTTCATGATCAGACTTTTGAAAAACAAATATCAAACTTACAGTAAAAAGTAGATTCAGCATTAAAATTAAATCCCCAAATTGTAGCACATGATCAAGCTATTAAAAGAATTGAAACACAATTGAACCAAATATCTAATTCATTGAACTTAAGAAACAAAGGTGTTCTTCCAAGCCAATCTTTACAGAATCCCTGTGTGCCTGATTGACATACAGCTCATGGAGGAGATGTACAACACCACTCGACCTAAGCTAATGAAGTTATAGTTTGGTGATGTCTGTTTATAAACTACCTGATTTTCTTGTGAGTCATTACAAGTCCACAAGCTTAGCACTATAGTAGCACTACTTTTATTTTTTTGTTTAAGAAAATACCACTCTTGTTCAACATATCTTATTAATGTGTAGCACATGTATTTAATTTTCGAAGGCATCTTCCGGAAGTCAATATACCTACATTGCCACAACCCAATCCTAACGGAGAGACTTTTACCCATTCAATCAATTGTGATTTCATTATAATAATAGTTTAAATCGTTGAGAAAAATAAATATCTAAAAATCTATTGTCAAATCCTTTAATTAAATAAATATCATGCATGCCAGCTTACAACTATTTTGACTTTTATTGTCTATTGTATTTGAGTTACATAACAACATGTTTTCATTTAAAATTGGAATTTTGTGGCGACAAACTTTAAAGAATTAAGATGGTAAATTAGTGGTAGATGTTTTGGTTTACCATCATTTCTAATCACACAAACCTTGTCTTACATGTATAAATATTACCCATGTGCATACATCATTTCCTCAAAAAAAAATCAAAGAATATTAATGTTTTGAGCATTAAATTTAAAAATAATTGTAAGGAATACCAAGATAATTCCAATGATGTTGAAAACAGGAAAAACTTACTTGTTTGAATGAAGGTTATCAAGTACTAATTTATAACCCAATGTGATTTTAGTATGATAATAGTTTAAGTCATTAACATAAACAAACATACCTAAAAATGTATTGTTAAATTATTTAATAAAATAAACTTCATGCTTTTTATCACACAAGTATTATGACATTCATTGTCATTTGAATTTGAATTTAGTGTCTGTAAACTTTCAAGAAGATTAATGGTAAACTAGTGGCAGTAAATGTTTTCATTTTAGAATTTTTTTTTGAATTTTTTACATTAATGGTAAACTACGTAATTTTTGCTACTTTCTTTGATTTACAAATGCTTTGCTTATATTACGACAATTTTCATGTAAACGATCTTGAGTATTTATATACGCAAGAAAATATCAAATTCCAGTAACAATATCAATTATAATTACATATGAAATTCCTTTCTTCTTCCTTGTAGGTTTGGAAAGTTGTTCATGAAAGGGATTTTCTACTTTGACTTTTTTCAAGTCTTAAATATATAAACATCAATATCTCATGTCAATAAGTACGTACTGGAATAAGATGATAATAATAATAAT
>JAMKPZ010001633.1:0-31623 GCA_024699675.1 Amphibolis antarctica | reverse complement strand
AGAGTAAAGTCTTCCTTTTCAATTCTTTCCAATATTATGTAAATGTTAAATACCTAATCTAAATAAATTATATCACTTATTTGAAAATCTTAAATAATCGATTTTACTTAAATGAAATTAAACACATCGACACGTGCAAAATAATCGATTTGAAGAAAACGTGAAAATGTTGAATACATTATTTTTCTCAATTTTATGTCTTAATATTTAATCAAAATATTTTTTAATTCAAACTTAATTAATTAAAAATCAAATCCACCTTAATATTTAAGTTAGTAGATTAAGTGTGTTTAATATTTAGTACAGTTGGGCTTTATATTCGAAGGGGTATAGTTAGGTAAATAACTGTTACATATGAATATAGTTAGGTATATCAAACCGGCTGTCTGGCAGCCCCGGAAAGTTTTTCAGGATAAGGTCACGTGTGGCCAGACTGACTATCGTAGTTTTCCGTTTTAGAGTCGGAGAGAGGTCGGGAATGCTCGGGCTGTTTGGGGGTGCCTAACACCTTCCTCAACAGTACCCTGAGCCCCGTATCCAGTTCTCTCATGTTACACGATTTTACGTGATTCTCAAGGTTTTATCGTTTCGATGGTGGAAGGACACTTTCCCATTTGGTTTTCCTTGTTTTCTACCCAAAAATAAGGTGGTGACTTTGTTCAAGGCTCGAGCGGCCCGGAATCAACAACCTTGGAGGCCCAAGGCTCCACACCCGGCAGCCGCGTCTGATCCACCAGCCCGCTGGTAGTGGTAGGCAACGTCCCCAACAACTTCTCAACAGAGTAGAACACGCTTGCCGCCCCCGCAGCCGCAACAGCCGCGCATAATGGAATACATGCCACTCTCTAAACCGCTGAGCCAGGTATTCCGCCGGGCCCAGGCGCTACTCACGCTCCCCCTATCAAGCCACCTCCAGCTGTTCTTCCTGCCTGGTACAATTCGCAGTAGTACTGCGAATACCACAGGTCCACCGACCATGCTACGGATCATTGCCAAACGTTGAGACAAGCTATTCAGAGGCTTATCAACTCGGGCACCATTGAGCTTCAACAGCCTCCCGTACCCCCTGAGCCAAGCCAACATACCTTCCCAAATCATACGGGAAACTCCCAGGTGAGTACTATCTTCTTAGGTGCCCGAAGGAGGCACTCGCTCGAAGGGTTCTGGCCTATGCAGCCAGTTTCTGCCTATCCAACCAGGCATGGACAAGGGACAAGAAGATCCCTCCCTTCGGCACGGCCGCTGGATGCAGGAACTCCCTGGCTGAACCCCGTCAATGTCATCCGTCTAGCTGACCATCTGCCGACGCTGGAGGAGCTTCGGCCATACTACCAACAACTCCGGACATCCATCCTCACCATCAGCGGCCACCGGAGAAGGAGGAAGTCTTCAAAGCCTACACCACAACAGGCGTCATCCCCACCTGCAGGAAAATTCTTCATTCGGGTGGCACCTACGGTTGCCGCGTCAAGGGAGCGGGCCACTGGGACAACCATACGGGCTCAGCCCAAGGTAATTCTCTACTCACCTGCTACCCCAGTTAGGGCAGTCATCCCGGCAGTACCTCCAATCCCCAAGGCCTCAGCCACCGGCTTTATTCCCACGACCGGCACTTCAGCTGGCACGGTCTCTCTAGCGGCTGCAATGCTAGCACCACTCCAAGCGCACCTGGCAAAGCAACAATTCACCAGGCCCTCCTCTCCGGCCACACTCACTTTTGAACAACACAAAGGCAAAGGGATAGAAAAGTCGTCCACATGTACGGCTATAACTAGGTCTAGCCAGGTATATCAGCCAAAGTCGTGCCCAGGAGGGATCTCCATCCCGGGAACAGCAGGACAAACTTCAACTGGAAATCAGCAACCGCCTGCCGCCTCAGCAGTACCGGTAGTCGCCTCCTCAGCATCGGCCACCCAGTCACAGCCACTCTCGGACCTGTCAATCTAGCTGCAAGGGATACGGGCAGACATCTCCTTATGGGATCTGCTTCGATCTTCTATTGAGCACTGGGAAACTCTCCTCAAAGCGCTGCAGATAGCAAAAGTGGACCAAGGTCTCGCTCCCGGGGCCATAGAAGGAATGGTGGCCACAGTAATGGTCCCCCTCCTTCGTCTACTTCTTAGATCTAGACCTCTCACCGGCTGGGACCAACCACAACCTGTCCTTGTACATTCGGGAACAATACAAAGACCTTTGCATCCCCATGGTAATGATCGACGACAGATCCAGGCTAAACCTGTGCTCGCTACAAGTCCTGCACAAGTTGGGAATCAAAGAGCAAGACTTGCTCCCCATTGACCGGATGATGAGAGGGTTTGATGGCACTCTTCAAGAAGCCAAAGGTGAAGTCGTCCTCCCCCTCGTCATTGGACCAGCCACCTTCGAGGTTCCTGTGCACGTGGTAGACATTCCCCCGAGCTACAATCTTATTCTGGGCTGCCCGTTTCTCCACCAAAACTCCATTGTGCCTTCCACCCTTCATAGGATGCTTAAGTTCCTATGGAAAGGGGAGGTCATTGTCATACTAGCGGAGAACTATTACCACCCGGGACAATCTGTAGCTGCTGTAGCGCCTTCCGGGTGGCAACAACCGACACCGAAACTGGCTGTCCCCTCACCACCGGGTCTCCCAAACCCAGCCACCTTTGACTATTTGTCTAGGCGCATGGAACCTTGGGAGGACAACCCGCAGCCAAGCTAGGAGCCAGAGGACGGTTTGTTGCAACTGTTCAGAGAATCCCTGGTATGCATTGAGGATCCAACCCTTCACCGACCTCCCTCACCATCACCCATTCTACAGGGAGGAACCTTGAAAATGGACGTTGTGTTCGACTGGTTTGTATAGGGAAAGGAGACGACAAGGTGGGGACACTCCAGGCTTGTAGGTCATCAACATCAAGAAGCAAGCCTGATGGCTTTCGGGCGACTCACGCTAGTACCCGTTCCTTCAACAGCAGGGCTTGGCATCCCACACACAAGTGTGCCAGTAGCTACGTCCTTAGCAGCCACTGACTTGGCAACCCAACTAAGTCAACCAGGACTTGGCAATCATACCAAGTCTCTCGCTCGGCATAGCAGACAACGGATCCCCCAGGCATCAGTTAAATCAATCGAAAACCATCAACCCTCATCAGGGGCATCTCGTCATGAAGTTGGAGCAGCCAGCCTACTCAGTTTGGGCAACCTTTTTCACAAGCAGAATACTGGCCAACATCACGGGGCAGAACTAGGGGCATTTTGCCCCTCCTCTGCCACAATCACTCAAGTAGGCGAATGTGACTAGTCTGCTGCCTTTCCGTCAGGGGCTCCATCCAGTTCCCACCTCCTATCCACCAAGCAACTAGCTCCACCCATCGGGACAGAACTAGGGGCATTCTACCCCTCATTCTACTTAAGCACTCAGTGGCCAGAACAACAGATGGAGTCCGACGGCATGACACCTCAAGTAGACGGGTACGGCAGGTGCACCACCGTCTCCCTGGAAGCACTCCCGAGTTTCACCGCTACCTCGAACCAGCAGGTGGTCCACTTACCCGGCACCCAACCGGAAGACCACGGGCACCGCTCCCACCAGGTCCATCATCCAATGCCTTTTCAGCCCGAGGGTCAACAAGTCACAGAAGACACCAATGATCCTTATCAAGAGTTTGAAGAAGAAGGCCCATGGGTCCAACCACCCGAATCTACTGGCATAACATCTACTGACGAAATCAAACTTGTAAACCTTGGGGATGAACAACATCCAAAAGAAACAAAAATTAGCAAAGAAGTGCCCGAGCCCTACTGGCAACAGCTCCTCACACTCCTGCGTGAATTCGTAGAGGTGTTTGTGTGGGATTACGAAGACATGCCCGATTTGGATGAACGGGTTGCAGTCCACCGACTACCCCTTAAACTGGAAGCCTGACCTGTGAAGCAAAAAGCTCGACGAATGAGACAGGAATGGGTCCAAAAGCTGAAGGAAGAAGTCCACAAGTAGTTAAATGTCCGATTCCTCCAGCCTGTCTTCTATCCAGAATGGGTGGCGAACATGGTACCTATCCCAAAGAAAGACGGGCGAGTACGCATGTGTGTAGACTATCGGGACCTCAACAAAGCTAGCCCCATGGATGACTTCCAACTACCACACATAGATGTCTTGGTAGATGACGCCGCCAAGTATGGGGTATATTCCTTCATGGACGGATTCTCCAGATACAATCAAATCCTCATGGCAGAGGAAGACAAGGAGAAGATCACATTCACAACCCCTTGGGGCGTCTTCTGTTACAGGGTGATGCCATTCGGGCTCAAAAATGCAGGTGCTACTTACCAAAGAGCCATGACCACCCTCTTCCACGACATGATGCACAAAGAAGATGAAGTCTACGTCGACGACATGGTAGTGAAGGCGCGCACTCATCAGCAGCATCTCAAGCACTTAAGAAGACTGTTTGAGTGCCTAAGGAAGTACAAGCTCAGAATGAACTCATCAAAATCAACATTCGGGGCCACCACCAGGAAGCTCCTCGGCTTCATCATCAGCAAACAGGGCATTGAGGTAGTTCCCAACAAGGCAAAAGCAATCTTAGACATGCCCCCTCCACAGACGGAACAACAGATACGGAGCTTGCTAGGAAGGCTACAATACATCGCGCGTTTCATCTCGTGCCTCACGCTAATCTGCGAGCCTTTCTTCAAACTGTTGAAGAAAAACACCAGCTTCACGTGGACAACAGAATACCAAGTCGCCTTCGACCACATCAAGCATCAGCTGTCCCGGCCACCGGTTCTCGTACCACCTCACCCTAGACGACCACTTTTCCTGTACATGTTAGTAATAGCTTCCTCCATGGATGCAGTAATAGCACGACATCATCGGTAGAATCAAGCAAGCCATATACTACCTCAGTAAAATGTTTACTGAGGTAGAAGAATGGTATGAGCTGATTGAAAAGTACTGCCTCTCGCTGGTCTGGACGGTGAAAAAGCTGCGACACTACCTGGTGGTCTACTCAGTTTTGTTGCTCAACCGCCTGGATCCCCTGTGCTACCTCTTCGACCAGCCGGCCTTGGTAGGCAGATGCGTGAAATGGAAAATGCTCCTCGCAGAATTCGACATCCAGTACGTTTCCCAGAAATTGATGAAGGCCCAAGCCATGGCCGACCAATTGGCCCACTAGCCCTTGCCAGATTACCAACCGTTGGAAGATTCATTCCCTGATGAGCCCATCTTCACCATCAACGAGCCAAATCCAGACCAACTAGATTTGGACCAGCTAGACCCTGACCAACCAAAACCCCATACCTTGTACTTTGACGGAGCAGTTAATACTAAAGGTCGCGGGGTAGGGGTCGTCTTAGTGGATCCTCAAGGAAGGATGCAGCCCGTAGCCTAGCGGCTTCTCTTCACATGCTCACACAATGAGGTAGAATACAAGGCCTGTATCATGGGGTTACGACTTGCACTGGAACTCCAGGTCACCCATCTGCAAGTATTCGGCGACGCCATACTGGTAATTTCTCAAACCCTCAACAGATGGAAAACCCGAGACCCCAAGCTTCAGTCGTATCAGGAACTCGTGCTACAATTAGCAAGAGACTTCTAGTTCGTCCACTTCCAACACATCAACCGCAAGCATAACCCATACGCAGACGCTCTAGCCGTCCTAGCCTCATGGGTAGCGGTCATAGAAGGGCAGAGCATTGCTATAGAAGTCACAACACTTCACCAACCTGCCCACAGCAAGGATGTCTACTGCCTTACAGAAGTCCCTAGATAGGTCGATGCAAGACCCACAGCTTTGCCTCTGGATAGCCGCACCAGCAACCAGTAGACTGTCAACCAACACAGACAACCGGTTCCGGCTGTTGAACCAAACAATACACATCATAGGTCCCCAGACGATAACCTGGGGAACTCACAGCAAGAGGACCGCCCATGGTATTCAGATATACAAGCCTTCTTGGAGACCGAAGAGTTCCCCCCAGAAGCTACCACCCAAGACAGACATACGTTGTCAAAACTGGCAGCCGGCTACGTCTTCAGTGGGGGACAACTCTACAAAAGATCTCACAACCAGACTCTCCTCCAGTGTGTAACCTCGCCCGAGGCACATATGATTATGCAGGAAATCCATGAAGGTGTCTGCGGATCCCACATGAACGGGATCCTCCTGGCAAAAAAGATCATGCTCCAAGGCTACTACTGGAGCACAATGGAAGCGGACTGCACTGCATACGTCCGTCGCTGCCACCAGTGCCAGGTACATGGAAACCTCATCCACGCACCCCCCAAGGAATTATACAACATGGCTTCTCCTTGGCCATTCTCCATGTGGGCCCTAGACGTGGTAGGTGAGGTCAAGCCGACAGCCACCAATGGACATAGGTATATATTGGTGGCCATCGATTGCTTCACCAGGTGGGTGGAGGCGGTATCCTACAAGACAGTCACGGCAGCCGCCACCCAGAAGTTCTTGCGCAACAACATCGTCACCAGGTATGGCATCCCCTTCGAGGTAGGGACCGATAACAGCACCAACTTCACAGCCAAGCAGGTCACCAGCTATCTCGAGCAGTGTCACATCCGTCACCTAAGGGTATCCCCCTACTGGCCACAGATGAACGGAGCAGTCGAAGTTGCTAACAAGACGCTAGTCCGAATTCTCAAGAAGATGGTCCGAACACACAAAGATTGGCACAACCACCTCCCGTACGCACTTTGGGCCTACCAGACATCCCTGTGGATCACTACCAGAGCAACGCCATACTCGCTAGTATATGGGTCTGAAGCAGTGTTGCCAGTGGAAGTAGAACACCCATCCCTTTGCATCCTCAAAGAAGCAGTGGACTTTGATGATCAGTGGTTAGAATTGCGCCTACTGCAACTAAACCTCCTTGACGAAAGAAGGTTGAGGGCGTTGAACCATGCCCAGACTTATCAAAGAAAAATGGCAAGGGCTTACAAAAAGAAGGTGCATCCCTGACTCCTTAAACCTGGTAATCTAGTCCTTCGCTCCATTTTTGCAACAGGTTCAACGGGAAAATTCTCCCCAAACTGGCGTGGCCCATACATCATCACCAAGATCCTCAGTGGGGGAGCCATTTGCCTTTTTGATGAAACCACCCAACAAGAGTTTGGCCCGGTCAATTTGTCACAACTAAAGAAGTTCTACCCATAAAAGACAAGTTCGATCGGGGATCCATGCGGCTGCTGCCTTCAGATGGGCCAGCTGCCACCTTCTTGGACTAGTCACCCCAAGACCAAGAAAAATGAGTTCGACTGGAGATCCACGTGGCTGCTGCCTTCAGATGGGCCGGCTGCCACCTTCCTGGACCAGTCCCCAGAAGACCAAGAAAAATGAGTTCGACCAGGGATCCACGTGGCTTCCGCCTTCAGATGGGTCGGCTGCCACCTTCCTGGACCAGCCCCCCGAAGACCAAGAAAAATGAGTTCGACCGGGGATCCATATGGCTGCCGCCTTCAGATGGGCCAGCTGCCACCTTCCTGGACTGGCCCCCCGAAGACCAAGAAAAACAAGTTCGACCGGGGATCCACGCGGCTGCCGCCTTCAGATGGGCCGGCTGCCACCTTCCTGGACCGGCCCCCCTGAAGACCAAGAAAAATGAGTTCAACCGGGGATCCATGCGGCTGCCACCTTCAGATGGCTGACTGCCACCTTGCTGGACCGGTCCCTCAAAGAGCAAAAAAAAAAAAAAAACGAGTTCGACTGGGGATCCACGAGGCTGCCGCCTTCAGATGGGCCGGTTGCCGCCTTCCTGGCCCGGTCCCCCATGGCACAGAACAACCAACCTCTTTTGGGGGTTTCATCCGGTCACCGGTGCTATCCAACAGGTTGCCGACACTTTCAACTGGAAACCCGCCATCTCCTCTAGAAGACATGCACCTTGGGGCAGAACTAGGGGCATTCTGCCCCTCTGTCCTGTTTGACGCACTCGACAACTGCCAATGGCGAAACCCAACAGGCCGGCTCCCCATGGTCACAAAAAATCAACTTGATCGGGGATCCACGTGGCCGCCGCCTCCAGACAGACCGGCCGCCGGCTTCTTAGACCAACATCCCACAAGCCAACCAAGAAGCCAATTCCCCCATGACCATGAAGAACGAGAGATCAGGTCCAGATAGGTACGCTCCTTTCCTCGGTAAATTCCCTTTTATGACTTACACATCACACGAGGCACACACAATGCACACATGACGAGCAGGTCCAACTGCATCCCCTCGATCTTAGAACCATGGAATGACCAACTCATCATTCATCAGAAGAAATGCCCGAAAACCAGAAAATGACTCGGCCCCCATCTGCGGCATGTCACCCGAATACTTACACACCCCACCGTCCAACCGGCCTACAACCAGCTGCCGCCTCCAACATACCCAACAGCCACATCCACAACCGGCGGTGAGAATATTTTGCAGTAGCAGGTGGCGCATCTGACTCAAGAAGTGCTATTCGGACCTTTGGGACGAACTACCGACCCTAGGAGTGACACCAACTACATTCAGATTTCACTCTTGTTTAACTCCGATGGCACAAAGATGGAACAGGGTGAGTAATCCAGGTTCGTCCCTATCCCCATGGTCTTTGTTGATTCTGAGTGGTTACAAGATAATGACAAGAGATCACTCCTCCCCTCGAATGAGTATCCAACCTCCCATTCTTTACCTAGCCCAAGTGCCACCTGACAATGAGGGAAATCACAAACTTCGGCTCCCTCTAGGTAAGGTATCCCCTCTTGGTACACCAGTCGTGACAACGTCGGGTTATTTTACTTGCCAACAGCATGTGGGGAGGGCTAGTAGCATTCTTTTATTTAGTTTTCTTATCTTCTATTTTGTAATAGAAAAGAACAAAAAAAAAAAAGAGAAGAAGAAAAGTCAGTGGCTAGAATCCTTCTTCCATAGAAAAAAGAGAGAAAGGAAAAAGAAAAACAAAATGGAAAAGAGAAAGGAAAGAAAAAAAAAAGAGAGAAAAAGGAAAAGAAAAAAAAAGAGAAAAAGAAAAGAAAAGGAAAAGTTACTTGTTGCTGAGTCCTGAAAGCATATGGACTCCTGCATAAGGGAAGGGTAGATCATAGGATTTCGCCGTCTGTTAGCAGTCCAATACTCGGCTTGTCGCAATTGACCAAGTATCCCTTTCTTTTAGGGCTTGGCAACCCATCGAAGTCTACCAATACAACCGGGTGCCAGAACCCATTTGCTGACACCCACTTCTCCCTTTTTCTCTTGTCCTAGGGCTTGACATCCTAGCTAAGTCGTCAACATTGGGCTTGGCATCCCGCTGAAAGTCACTTCCACCCTCGAGTTTCGATGCCCACATTTCCGGAACTCGCATAATTCTATCTGTTATCTCTACAACCCCAAAGTGAACTCGTAAGGAAGAATCAGCATAACTATGGGTAGAAGGACAGCTCTCGGATCTCTCCTCTCGACCCGCCTTTGTCGCCTGAGGGTCACTTCCGTTGGACAAGGGAACCACGTTTCCAAACTCACATGCATGAATGTCCAGCGGTCATCTTTTGACGTGAGGCGAGACACCTTTCATTCCCCTACAGGTTCGGATAGCACAATTGGGTCGAAACAGCTACCTTGCGCGGACTCCATCGCAAGCCGCCGCTTAAAGCCCTTTTTCTTTACAAAGCCAACAAAAACAAAAATACAAGAAAAAGAGTCACCAGAGAATATCCCTACCTCCTCACACGACTCACCACAGATATTCACAGATGAGAGGAGGGAACGAAACTCCCACCTCTACTTTGGAAACTAATATACGAACGAGTGGGCAGGTGAACAAGTCAGTCGAACAATTCAGCCGGGTACCGCTAAGGAAGTACGACCACCTGAACCAAAACCCGCACGAGACGAGATGTCACGTAGGAAAAGTAGGGGGCTGCCAGGAACGAGGAAAGTTCACTCACGCGTGCCACCCAGCTCAGACTACCGGATGCCCGGACCAAAACCCGCACGAGACGAGATGTCACGCGGAAAAAGAAGGGGGCTACCGGGTAAATCAACCGATCACCGCCACCGATGCCTAGGTACGATTGACTCCCCAACACTAATCACTCCTCACAAGAACGAACAAGGCCGCCATGCCTCACTGAACTCGAACAACTTGGCGCCACGATAAGGATCAGCGCCAGACGAAGCGTTACGTAGGAGAAAGAAGAGCCGTCGGCAAAATGGTGAGACAACCCGGTTACCGGCTCCCAGAAAACCATACTTAGACGTATGGATCGGGTGGCTAACCGGCCTACCGGTGGCAAACTGGTAAGAAAACCTGGTTGCCGGCTCCCCCAAAAACCATACTTAGACGTATGGATCAGGTGGCTAACCGGCTCGTCGCTGGCAAATCGATAAGAAAACCCAGTCGTCGGCTCCCCGAAAACCATACTTGGACGTATGGATCAGGTGGCTAACCGGCCTGCCGCTGGCAAACCGGTAAGAAAACCCGATTCCCGGCTCCCCCAAAAACCATACTTAGATGTATGGATCAGGTGGCTAATCGGCCCACCACCGGCAAACTGGTAAGAAAACCCGGTCACCGGCAAACCGACAAGAAAACCTGGTTGCCAGCTCCCCCAAAAACCATACTTAGACGTATGGATCAGGTGGCTAACCGGCCCGTCGCTGGCAAACTGGTAAGAAAACCCGGTCGCCGGCTACCCAAAAACCATACTTAGACGTTTGGATCGGGTGGCTAATCGGCCCACCGTCGGCAAACCGGTAAGAAAACCCGATTGCCGGCTCCCCCAAAAACCATACTTAGACGTATGGATCAGGTGGCTAACTGGCCCGCCATCGGCAAACCGGTAAGAAAACCATACTTAGACGTATGGATCGGGTGGCTAATCGGCCCGCCATTGGCAAACCAGTAAGAAAACTTAGTTGCCGGCTCCCCCAAAAACCATACTTAGACGTATGGATCAGGTGGCTAACCGGCCCACCGCCAGCAAACCGGTAAGAAAACCTGGTCGCTGGCTTCCCGAAAACCATACTTAGACGTATGGATCGGGTGGCTAACCGGCCCGCCGTCGGCAATCCGGTAAGAAAACCCGATTGCCGACTCACCGAAAATCACATTTAGACGTGTGGATTGGGGGACCAGCCGGCCCACCGTCGGTAATCCGGTAAGAAAACCTGGTTGCCGGCTCACCCAAAACTCCTAGCATGGCACAAACATTGTCTCTGCATCGTCGCCCCATGACTCACCTGTCAGTTCGCACAAGTTCTCGAGGAAACAGTTATACACAAAGTTTTGTTAAAAAGTGCATTGGATGTTATTTATGATGGGGAGTACAAACAGACACACAAGACTATTCCTCGTTTGAAGACCCCTGGGACACGAACCTCCGGGGCTCATACCTTCGGGGCTCGGATCTTTGACACTCCTGCCTTCGCTGCTCCTGAGCCCGCTCACGATGCTCTATCCGCTCGACTAGGTGGATAAATCAGTCCTCACGGCTCAATAACCGGATAAGGACTTCGTCTCGAGCCTGGAGACGATCTAGCGCCGCGCGCAAACCCTCAATGTAATCCGGGTCTGAAGAAGTTCCACCGACAGATCGAGAAGCAGAAGCAGGAGTAGGAGGACAGTGCCCGGTAGACTGCCCGCCGGACGACGAGCTGGTCCGCTTTGAGGCAAGCCTCTCATACTGGCCCAGGTCGACTGAGGTGATGGGCCGGGTCTGGAGCGGGACTCTCGGTCGGTCCCCAATGGAGATACGAAGGAAGTGGGCCAGTTCCACCATCGCCTCCCCGAAGAGCAACTGGCTAGGAGGTCGCTGGCCCAGAATGATCATGCCGCGCATCTAGCACCGAACCGCCGCCGCCCAGTTCACCTAGCAACCCGTTACCACCACGAAAGTCGCAAGGTAAGTCGCCACACTGATCTCGTCCCAATGTCCCCCCTTTGGGCAAAGGGGTTCAGGTCCTGGGCCTTGACGACCCGCTGATGAGAACCGGCTTCTACGGCAACTGCCGCGTTGATTTCGCCGATGCTCCAAGGAAGGCTCGATGGGGAGGAGAAGATGTCGAGGCCGGTGAAGTAGAGGCCCAGCACCTCGAACAGGAGTGCGTAAGAGAATTCCACCAGTCTTGACTGGAGGCCCAGAACAAGTTGCGACTCCACCTCTGACAGTTTGGAGTACATCTCGGCCACCAAGCCGGGGACGATCTCGACTTGGCGGAAGTCTCGGACGAAAGGAAACAAGCCCTGCCTTACAAACAGCTGCTCCACCTCCGGCAACTAGTCGAAGTTAGCCGGCCTGCTATATAACACCGTCTTTATGGCCAAATAGTTGTCAACAGGGGAGCCACGCCATCAGCCGCCACCTCCTCGGAACTGGTTGGAGTTCGATACCAAGGGAGCGCCAGTTGGGTTGACTCCGCATTCGACGCAGCGTCATCGGAGATCTCGAATGGCCCTGATACAGTCCCGAGGCGCTGTTGCCGCCCCACCGTCACCTTACGACGCATCCGACGCCACGAACTCTGGGGAGGGGCCTCCATCGACGCCTCGCCTTCTGCTCTGGTCGTTGGTACTTGGGAGCTGGAGGCACCGGGGTCTCGTTGCCGCTCTTCCAACCACCATCGGGACATGGCCTCGGTCGAAGACGCGTCACAGCCGTGGTCAGCAAGTTTGAAGAAGACGGACAAACGAGCCGACTCAGCCCAGTTAGGACACACGAGTTGTTCAGTCGGCAAGTTTCTCAGCGTGGGCGGTAAGAGAACAAGCCATTACCGCACGGCCCTGGAAGCGGGTCACTAGACGTGCCCCGTAACGTTCTTTGTGCGAGGCATGATAATGGTGAAAGAGTAAAATCAAGGCAAGAGAAATGGAAGAAAATCGAAGAGAAGAACCGAAGTGAAGAATGAGATCAAGAAGAGGAGATGAAGAAATCTCAAATGCCTTCATCCTCTATTTATAGAAAATTTGGCACCCGGTTTCTGGCTAACCTGAGGCGGCAACCGGTTCAAAAATCGGTTGCACAAAAATCAAGAAAGCTGAAACGATTCCTGACAACTTTGAAAAGGGTACGGTCATGGCACGGGAACTGATAAAGTGGCATGGAAACCGAAAAAGGTAAACGAAAATTGAGAAAGCTGCAGCAAGCTTGTGAAAACATTCACATCACTAGCCGGTGGCTGACTCCCACGAGGCAGCAACCGCATAACCAGCCGGTCGGAACGTAACGTCACAAAAAGTATGCTGTGACTATTCACTGCCTCGACAGCTTTCGGAAAAGAAACATGTGAAGCTTTCACATCACATCCCAGTTGTCGGCTCCCACAAGGTGGTTGCCGCGTAACTAGCCGGCTAAGAGCTAAGACGCGTGGGAAGTACAACGCGACGCCGACACAGCCTCCAGACACGGTACACAAACGCTTTCCACCTCGTTACCCGGTCGCCGGCACCCACAAGGTGGCTGCCGTGCAACCAACCGGCTAACACTATGGCATCCCTCAGTCAAGTGACCGAGAGTGTAAGTCCGATTCCATTTTCTGATCAATGATAGATAATTCACAAAAGTGTGAAATCTCACATGCCTTACCGTTCACGCATGGAGGGTCATTCAACCCTAGGATGTCGGTTTCCTTTGCTCGAAGTCATACAACCTTGCCTAGGGAGGGGCATTCTGTTGACCCCATGCTTAAGCGAAATTTAAAGGGGGAATTACACAGCTAGCCGCTGGGAAGCCGCTTCAAAGAAGCGGCAACCGGTCCCCAAAATCCCCAACTTGCACAAAAGGTTGGGGGAATTACCTGGCTAGCCGACAGCAAGCCGCTTCAAGGAAGTGGCAACCGGTGCCCAAAAAAACCCAACTTGCACAAAAGGTTGGGGGAATCACCCGGCTAGCCATCAGCAAGCCGCTTCCAACCAATCCCCAAAAACCCCAACTTGCACAAAAGGTTGGGGGAATCACTCGGCTAGCCCTTGACAAGCCGCTTCCAACCAGTCCCCAAAAACCCCAACCTGCACAAAAGGTTGGGGGAATCACTCGGCTAGTCGCCGGTAAGCCGCTTCAAGGAAGCAGCAATCGGTCCCCAAAATCCCCATTGGCGGAAATGTTTGAAGGACCAGCTGGCTTCCGTTTGCCACATTGTGGCTACCAGGTAACTACCTAGAAAGGCAAGCCGAATCAATTTGGGGGATATGACGGGATTTGACTGCTTAAATCTTGCAAATCAATCCATTACGTAGATCACGTAATCGCACCAAAACTCACGCCAGCTTACATCTTTGGGCACCCTGAATAAGGAAGGCGACCCCTTATAAAAGAAGCGGCCTCCCTCCCCAAAAACCTAAGCTTTCCACCCCTCGGAGAAACCTTCGTTCGGACACCGGAGTCGCCAAAAATCTGTACCCTCTCTTTCATTCGGCTATCACCCGAAAGCCCATGGGTTTCCTTCGGCCTCGCCGGCAGATGGAGTGAGGTACAGAGAATTGAAAGGTGTTTGTGTGAGTGCATCACCACGTGCGGTTGATGGCTCATTGAACTGAGTCGCCACCTTATTTTTGGGTAGAAAATATGGAAAACCAGATGGGAAAGTGTCCTTCCACCATCAAAACGATAAAACCACGAGAATCACGTAAAATCGTGTAACATGAGAGAACTAGATACGAGGCTGAGGGTACTGTTGGGGAAGGTGTTAGGCACCCCTAGACAGCTTGGGCATTCCCAGCCTCTCTCTGGCTTTAAAACGGAAAACTACGATAGTCAGTCTGGCCACACGTGACCTTATCCTGAAAAACTTTCTGGGTCCACCGGACAGCCGGTACAAATAACTGACCACCGGTTCCCTGAAAACCCATCTTTGCATAGATGGTTCGGGGAACCAACCGGCTTGCCGCCGGTAAGCTGGTTCAAATAACCAGCCGTCGGTTCCCTGAAAACCCATCTTTGCGCAGATGGTTCGGGGAATCAGTCGGCCCGCCTCCAGGGAACCGGTATAAAAATTGGTAGCTGGTCCCCGATCTCCGGGAAATGTAAGTCTACATTCCCAATGCCCCAGAAAGATTTCTGAGATGTCGTCTCTGGCATGCATCCTTGCCGACCCCGGCCAAGTAATAATGCAAGTTCTCATCTCTAGTATGGGGATATGATGCGGCAGCCGGTATATCCAATCGGCTGTCCGGCAGCCCCAGAAAGTTTTTAAGGATAAGGTCATGTGTGGCCAGACTGACTATTGTAGTTTTCCGTTTTAGAGTCGGAGAGAGGCCGGGAATGCCCGGGCTGTTTGGGGGTGCCTAACACCTTCCCCAACAGTACCTTGAGCCCCATATCCAGTTCTCTCATGTTACACGATTTTACGTGATTCTCGTGGTTTTATCGTTTTGATGGTGGAAGGACACTTTCCCGTCTGGTTTTCCTTGTTTTCTACCCAAAAATAAGGTGGCGACTCTGTTCAACGAGCCATCAACCACACGTGGTGATGCGCTCACACAAACACCTTTCAATTCTGTGTACCTCGATCCATCTGTCGGCGGGGCCGACGGAAACCCATGGGCTTCCGGGTGATAGCCGGATGAAAGAGAGGGTACACTAATCTAAAATAATTATATCACTTATTTGAAAATCTTAAATAATCGATTTTACTTAAATGAAATTAAACACAACATCACGTGAAAAATAATCGATTTGAAGAAAATGTGAAAATGTTGAATTCATTATTTTTCTTAATTTTATGTCTTAATATTTAATCAAAATATTTTTTAATTCAAAATTAATTAATTAAAAATCAAATCCACCCTAATATTTAAGTTAGTAGATTAAATATGTTTAATATTTAGTACCCTTGGGCTTTATATTCAAAGGGGTATAGTTAGGTAAATAACTGTTACATATGAATATAGTTCGTGAAATATCACCGTAGAATGTCACGTGAAATTTTAAGTTCACACGTGATGAGAGAATCAGCGTTTTTTGTTAAAAGACCAGACGATTGTATTAAAAGACCGGCATTTTAACATTCATACGTGACTTTTTAAATTAGGCGCGTGCGTTGTACAGTATGGCCATCAACTTAACATCTTTACTTTATACTTTTGCATAGTATAAAGTCTCCCTTTTCAATTCTTTCCAATATTATTTAAATGTTAAATACCTAATCTTAAAAAGTTATATCATTTACATATATGACATAATATTTAATCAAAGTCCCTTTTAAATCAATATTAAAATATTTGAAAATCAAAACCACCCAAATAATTCAATTGACGGTACTTCCACTTAATTGTAAGGTAAAGTCATGAATCTACCGTTTATAGACGGGTCTGTAAATGGTACTTCCGTCCGTCGCTAGTTTATTTTTATGGTACTTCCACCTTATTTTAATGTTGTAAAACCACTTAACAGTTTTCTACAATGATAGCAAGGTTACTCTTGAAGCTTTATGTGAATCTATGTGTACTAAACATACTTAAATGATAACAATAAGTTTTGTTATAGAACGTTAACAATAAATTCTTCATCAAAACAGTAAGGATAATTAATCAGAGAAATTTATCCTTAACAATCTCCACATTTTTTATGACTACAAAACTAAACATATATATTAAAAAGATATATGTCACCAAACACAAATCCTGACCTTAACGAATTTCAATATTTCAATATGTTACATTAGTTTATTTGACTACAACAGTTACATCGGCATATATCTCACTAAAACAATTACATTTGTTTATTTGTAATGTAAGCTTCCTTGTGTCATACTCCTCTTCAAGCATCATCTTCCCTATTTTATTGATGAGTACCTGCATTGGGGCAAGTAGTTATGTAATGACCTAGTTCCCTACACCCATGACACATCCTTCTCTTCTTTTGGATGTTAATTTCTTCAATGGAAGCTTTTAGCCATTGAGAATGGGCAGGTCTTCCTTTGGTTTTTTTGATGTAGATAGATCATTCACTATAAAACCAGTTGGTAAATCAACTGTGGTGGGGTTATTTCCACTTTGATCATTTTGTGTACACTACACACTTAATCCATAGGTTCTCTTCAACAAATCATCAAAAGTTGATTTTACTAGTGCATACTGTTCTGTTGAAGTGAAAGCAGTGTCCACCAATTTGAATGCACTAAACCATAAGTCCCATCTCATGAGAGGAGTAAACCTGTGACAAATACAAAAGGATGTTTCATCAGCATCAATTGTGGAAACAAAATTCTTTGATGAATATAATAAACATACCCATCAACATGATCTGGTGGTCCAATAGTGCTACTATGGTATCTGTAGTGAATGGTCTATATATGCAATATATATTTGCTTGGTACGTGGGTGATTTGTTTCTTCTATAATACAGAAAAGATATGATGACAAAGAAGACCTTCACTTTCAAATTTCTTGCATGAACAGCATACGTCATAATTGGTCTCTATAGTCAAACTGACTATTTTAGGTTTTCTTGACAACATTGGAATCCAAATTTCAAAACAATATTGCACATCTACTTTGCTTATTTTTCTATTAAGATACATCAATCCTTTTCTCATTTCATCTTGGAATACAGAAAAAATCTTCCTTGTATAACTTGCAGCAACTTGAATTTCAATTGAGGTAGAGAACAAAAGTGTCAGCTTTGTTGTCAAAGTAATTAAGTCTTCATGTTCCTCAGATTGATGTCTTGCTTTCAATACTCTATCATATTAGAAAACAAATTTTGAAATAGAAATATGAGAATGTACATATTCATCAAAAAATGAATTTATGCTTTCAAACCTTTGACTTGTGGTCATGTTTGCCATAAATATATCTTTCATATAGCATGGAACCCAATGCTCTCAGATGGTATACATGTAATTCAGACAAGAGTTACCATGCAGTTTTGGATATTTAATTGTCAATAATTCCCACTCCTTTTCAAACTCTTCAAGAGTCCTTGCACCATATATACATTTATTGTAATCAAGCTTGAAGTTAACATCAGTGCACATCTCTTGGACATGACCAATGGCATTTCGGCCAATATGCCAAGAACAATAATGATGTATAGAATTTGGAAAAACTTTAGGAATAACTACACACATAGCATGATCTTGATCTGTAATAATGACCTTTGGATTCTTGCCATACATGTAAGTTTGGAATGTACTAAACAACCAACGAAAGGTTTCTTTTGTCTTATCTACTAGTAAAGTACACCCAAAAAATGTGGATTGCTTGTGGTGATTTACTCTAGTAAATTGTGCAAAAGGCATGTTAAAATTATTGGTCCTATAAGTGGTGTCAAAAACAACCACATCTCCAGACTTCATATATGCTTCACAGTCCCTTCCATCAGCCTAGAAGATACTTCTGATTGTATGATCTTCATCTAATTCAAAACAGAAGAAATAATTTGGATCCTTATGACTTTGTTGCTGAAAATACTGTACTACCGTCATACATTCCTTACCCATATTATTCTTTCGCCTAGTCCTATTAAGGTGAATAATTTGATTAGGACTAATATTTTATTGTGACATATTTGAAAGAACATTTGCCGCTTTGGAAGGTTGAATGCTGCATTTTGAAAGGATATTCAGTAACCCTTTTGATATAGATGATATCTTTTTATGAGATCTTAACATCTTCAATTTTGCAGGTGATGCAAAAACATGATTATGCTCCTTGACAAATTTCTCAATAACCCACACATTTAATTCATTGCGCACCACATAAAACCTTGCAGCACAACCCTCTTGGATGTATCATTATCTGCCCACATCACTTCCCGAGCAACATTTGTCATTCATGTCCTTATGTCCCTCTTTATAACAAACAAAATTACATGCTATTAATTCTCTATTGGCTTTTGATTTTCTGAACCAACTTTTTCTAATAGCAAAACCTTTCTTCATTGCATATGCATTATAAAAATTATATGCATCATCCTCTGAAGAAAATTTCATGGCATGGTGTGGACTTGCACTTCCTTCTCCTTCTCCATCGAGATGGCTAGCCGACCCTTCCATTCTAATATTGAACTCTAGGTCATCAAGCCCTTGCATTTCAAAATAGTCCTGTTCGAGCCATGTTGACCCCACGCTTAAACGGGTGGATCGGGATACCAATCGGCCCACCATCGGCAGAAAAATCCAGTAGTTGGCTCCCCAAAACCCCTACTTAGTCAGAAGGATCGGGGGACCAGCCGGCCAGCCGTCGGCAAATCGATACAAAAATCCGGTAGTCGGCTCCCAAAAACCCCAACTTATTCAGAAGGATCGGGGGAACAGTCGGCCCGTCGTCGGCAAATTGGTACAAAAATCTGGCAGTTGGCTCCCCAAAACCCCTATTTAGTCAGAAGGATCGAGGGACTAGCCAGCCCGCCACTGGCAAATCGGTACAAAAATCTGGAAGCCGGCTCCCCAAAATCCCTAACTAAGCCAACATGCTCCCCATTGTGGGGTTGCCAGATGGAACTGGCTGGTATTTGCTTGCCACGTAGCTGCTGTCGGTTAACTACCCAGAAAGGTAAGTCGAATCAATTAGAAAGATACGACGGGATTTAATCACTTAAATCTCATGACCAATCAATCACGCCGACCGCGTGAATGAACCGAGATATACGTCGGGTTCCATCTTTGGATCCCCCCAAAGAAGGAAGGTAACCCGTTATAAAAAGAGGGCCTCCCCCTCCCATGTATAGAGGCTTTTCACCCCTTGGAGAAGACGCTGACTGGAGGTTCTAAAGGAGGAGAACCGCTTAGAGCCCTAACGCCCTCTCGCCGCACCGGAGCGAGGACTTCTGATCACCACCGACGACTCCCTATAGGTAAGCCCTTCCTTCCTCGTCATTTTACGTGTGATTTAATGACGTTTTTCTTGAGCCCCAACCATGCTAGGCCTTTCCCATGCAAGGGAAAGGTCGGAGGACGTGCCCGGGTATCATTCCTTCGGAGACACTTCCGAAGGTATTGGTAGCCTCCTTCCCGGCCGTGTGAATCCACCTAGGACGGTCAAGTTCGGTTCAGTCGCGACCCTTCTGTCGGGTCCTTTTACGTGGAAACTCATAGTTTCCCAATGCGTTTTACACGTTTTATCCAATTTCCGCATATTTTTCCCAGGAGGTGTAAGTCTACCCTCCTGATGCCACAGAAAGGTTTCCGGGATGACGCCACTGGCATGCATCCTTGCTGACGGTGGCCGTTCGGGTGTACGAACATGTACGACCCGACCGTTCTGCATATTTTTCCTGGGAGGTGTAAGTCTACCCTCTCGATACCCTAGAAACGTTTTCGGGATGACGCCACCAGCATGCATCCTTGCTGATGGTGGCCGTTCGGGCGTATGAATGTGTACGACCCGACTGTTCCCATTTTCTCCGGGAGGTGTAAGTTTACCATCTCGATGCCCCGGAAAGGTTTCTGGGATGACGCCACAGGCATGTATCCTTGCCGGTGGTGACCGCTCAGGTGTACGAACGTGTACAACCCGATGGTTCCCATTTTTCCGGGAGGTGTAGGTCTACCCTCCCGATGCCCAGGAAAGGTTTCCAGGATGACGCCACTGGCATGCATCCTTGCCGGTGGCGGCTGTTCAGGCGTACAAAAATGTACGACCTCACCATTCCCATTTTTTTCGGGAGGTGTAAGTCTACCCTCTCGATGCCTTGAAAAGGTTTCCGGGATGACGCCACCGGTATGCATCCTTGCCGGTGGCGGCCGTTCGGGTGCACGAACGTATACGACCCGATGGTTCCCATTTTTCCGGGAGGTGTAAGTCTACCCGCCCAATGCCCCAGAAAGGTTTCGAGGATGATGCCACTAGCATGTATCCATGCCGACAGCGGCCGTTCGGGCGTACAAACATGTATGACTCAACGGTTCTCGTTTCTTCGGGAAGGTGTAAGGCCACCTCCTGATGCCTCTGAAAGGTTTTTGGGATGACTCCATCGGCATGTATCCTTGCCGGCAGTGGCCATTCGGGTGTAGGAACATGTACAACCCGACGGTTCTCATTTCTCCAGGAAGGTGTAAGATCATGTTCCAATGCCTCGGAAAGGTTTCTGGGATGATGCCATTGGCATGTATCCTTGCTGACGGTGGCTGTTCGGGCCTACGAACATGTACGACCCGACGGTTCTCATTTCTCCAGGAAGGTGTAAGACCACCTATCGATGCCTCGGAAAGGTTTCCGGGATGATGATGCCAGCATGCACCCTTGCCGGCATTGGCTGTTCGAGCGTATGAACACGTACGACCCAACGGTTCCCATTTTTTTGAGAGGTGTAAGACTACCCTCTCGATGCCCCGAAAAGGTTTCTAGGATGACGCCACCAACATGCATCCTTGCCGGCGGTGGCCATTCGGGCGTACGAACATGTACGACCCGACGGTTCCCGTTTCTCCGGGAGAGGTAAGGTTACCCTCCCGATGCCCCGGAAAGGCTTCCAAGATGATGCCGCCTACATGCGGCCTTGCCGATGTCAGCCATCCGGGCGTACGAGTATGTACACCCGGGCGATTCCCGGTCTCTGGAGATTTTTCCGATCCCCTGGAAAGGCTTCCAGGATAAGGCCTGGCGTGGCCAGACTGACTATTGTAGTTTTTCCATTTTTAGAGTTGGAGAGAGGCCGGGATTGCCTGGGCTGTCTGGGGGTGCCTAACACCTTCCCCAATAGTACCCTAAGCCCCATATCCAGTTCTCTCATGTTTCGTATAGCGTTACGCGATTTCACGTTGCTCTCGCAATTTTATTGTTTCGATGGTGGAAGGATACTTCCCCATCCGATTTTCCTTGTTTTCTACCCAAAAATAAGGTGGTGACTCTGTTTAACGAGCCATCCACCCCACATGGTGTTGCGCTCACACAATCACCTTTCAATTCTCTGTATCTCGGTCCATCCGCCGGTGGGGCTGGCGGAAACCCACGGGCTTCTAGGTGATAGCCGGATGAAAGAGAGTGTAGAAGCCATTATACTTGCTATTTATCATCCAATAGCTTTTGACAATTCAAGAATGGTTGATTCTTTAATTAAAAGTGCGATAATAAAGGACTGGGACTTTGAAATTATCAACCACTTTGTAAAGTTAATGTTGCAACATTTAATTAAAGTTATCAACCACTTTGTAATTATCAACCACTTTGTAATTATCAACTACTCTGTAATTATCAACTACTCTATAAAGGTGTACATATTACGAATTTTAAATTACCAACAGACTAAGATAATTAACTTTAAATTTCAAAGTACGTTGATAACTTTACAGAGTAGTCGATAATAATCTTAGTCTGTTGATAATTAACTTGAATCTCTAATTATCTATTTACTTTTATATCCGTTTGTTCTTTAGAAAGTGATTGATAATTAAAGGTAACATTTTAGATTAAACATATTTTACTTTGTACTATTAAATGAAATATTTAATGTAATTAATAGTTTGTTAGTTTAACTAACTTTTTTCCCAATAAATGTTGCAAACATTTTTCACCCAATAAATGTTTATTCATGTTAAATGAAAGTATAATCAATGCACTTAATAAATCAACTTTTAATAACATGAAAGCACACCTGTAACTCATCGGTAGATCCAATGCTAACTGACGTCCTTCCGTGTTCCATTTGATAACTTTAAAAAGATCGAGGGGAAGACGAGGGGACTCCAGGGAGATGAGGAATCGGAGGTGACTTTGATTGGGTAAAAAGAATCGCAAATCGCAGGTATCACAAATTGCAGGTGACGAAAAGGAATCGCAAATCTTGCTGGTGAAAATGAATTGCAAATCTCGCAGGTGACTTTTTTTGAAGTTTTTTTGTGTTAAAAAAAATTGACTGCTTTTACGCAGGTGTCATTGGTAGGAGTTTCTTTTCAGACACCCGCATAAACATTGATCTAATGGGTGCCTATAGAATCAACTTCTATAGGTACCTACATAATCATTTTTCCTATATATATATATATGTTGCATTGGGCCCCATCTTCATATTTATGTTTTCTGTTTTTAGAAAAACAAAAATTGGATCGTTGGAAACGATGCCGTTTGAAAGTTTTGAACTGGCTAGTTGTTAATTAATAATTAAAAGAAATATAAGGATGATACTTTAATTTGTTGGAGTTTAAGTAGAAATTGAATTAAAAATTTACGTGATATCAAATTAAAACGATTTATATACACCCATTCACAAGTGAGTGAGAATATATGCTAATAATATAATTACATTGTTTGAATAAAGACTGAAGTTAGATTTGTATATTAATTGATGAAATAATACTATAATTTCAAATGTATCCCTAAATTTCTTCATTATCTCTTTCCATAATATTTTTGTATTTTCAATACTTGTATATTTAAAGAAATTATGAACACTAAGTATATAATTACAATTAATTGACTATGCATATGAAAGTAGTGGTTAATTAGGCACCGTACCGCTCCCCTCCGACATTCTTGTTGTTTTTCCTACGATGATGGTAATATCTCGATCTGCTTATACCTTCTGCAAATCAACTGCCTACATGCACAATTGCTGTAAAAATCACGAAACCCTAGATTTATTATGCATGGATGCAAACGTATGTGATCTCACATGTTTTGCCTGCCTCTCTGGTGCTGGTGATGGCCGGTGAGAGAGCTAGTTCTTCACCTTTGCAGTGGTGGATCTGTTGTCTTGGGCAGACGGTGGGGAAGAAGACATCTGGACATTCTAATCAACGTGGTGTGGGGGAAAGGAACAAGGTAGCAGCAGGTAGGCCCGGGCATGGTGATTCAATCGATATAGGGAATCATGGAGCGGTGGTCTGGGGAAGACATAGGTGTTGTTGCGACACAAAAGAGGGAAATGTGAAAAAGCGTGGCTACATTGGAAATGTGACGACGTAGACGATGACCTTCACACTGGCTGAGAATCCTATCACCTGTCACAAGTGTGAGACTTTCTATTTTTTTTGTTTTTTTTGGTAACGTTGGTGGTCGTTATATATATATATATATCTCATATATACATCATCAGTTTGGATGAATTGGTTTTCTATCAAATGTTCATTCATCAAAATGCAATTGATCAAGGGTGGGTTCAACAAGATAATATTACATTTGGCTTGCTCTCAATGATAAGATGTTAATTAAAACTAACCTTGTCAAAAGAAATTGGCAGTGTTCCACAATTTGTGATTCTTATAACAATTGTGTTGAAACAAACTTCTCACCTTTTCTTTCACTATATCTTTTTCAATTATTTCTGGGGCTTCTTTGCTAATGACCTTAGAGTTATTTCCTACTATAATTTAAACCAACTCGTCTCCATGCCTCATTTTTTTCAAATTCAACCTCCCAATTACAGTTATTAGATATATTATTTATGCTTTATTGTAGTCTTTATGGATTAACCACAATCATATTACCTTTCGCAATTCCTTTTGAGGTATCTTCTCAATATCTTCTCGTATGTTTTCTTTGGCTACCTTTTGGTTAGAATCACTGGCATTGGGTGATAGATTTGTAGTTGAAGTTTCACACTTGATTAACCCTCCTGATTCGTTGATCTTGCCTCTTTCTCTGACAACCAACCCTACTTCCACTGCTTTCATTGCTCCAACTAATTATTGGGCCAATCTTGTTGATGCTCCTAACAATTAGCTTGCTATTGGCCTTGTCAACTTTTGTTTTCAATTTTTGCTCATATTTTGTCATGTAACTTAAACCTTTATCTTTTGGTACTGCTTTTGTAACCTAAACTTTTCTCTTAGCTACTTGTGATTTTGTAGATAGCTGTTTATCCTAATACAACCCTACTTTACAAAAAAATTTAATATTACATATTTAAACCTTACAAATTTTAGATACCAACAAGAACAAAATAAATAAAATGGTTTAGTTGAACACAGTAAGAGGAAAACACCTAGCACTTAGGAGATGTGCTTTAGTTGCTCTAATGGAAACAAAATGGAAGAAGCATTGCAGCACCAAAATTTAGGGCACATGGAATAGTCTATTTGTTTCATGCATTCCGTAAAACCATACATACATACATACATACATACATACAAACATACATACATACATACATTACTACAAGAAAATTGACTATTTGTGATGGCCATAAAAATTTGGCCATCACAAATACCCACATTTAGTGACGGCTTTGTAAAACCGTCCCAAAAAATCATCACAAATAAGTTTGTATTGACACAAAAAAGCATTTGTGATGGCTAATATTTTTTATTTGTCACAAATAGCCGTTATTAGTGATGGCTTTTGAAAACCATCACAAAAAGACAACCTTGTCAAAAAATAAAGTCTGCCAACAAACCCTTATTAAAGTTGTCACTAACAGCCATCTAAAATACCAAATATTCCTCACAAAAAAAAGGGTGCCACCTCTCTCCGCATGTAAAAATCTTGTTGAAACCCTCCCCATGTCCACGCCATTGGAAGCTCCTTCTCTTCATGCCAAAACAATCTTCCTCTCACGTAGACACACTCTTCCTCCTTCGCACTGAAGCCCTTGAAGCCTAAACTAGTAGTCCTTCTACCTAGAATCTGGGTTGTCTCTAAATGATGTTAAATTTAAAGCTAAAAGAAGAGGATCTACTACAATTTTGAAACTACCTTCAGGTGTTGTGGACAAAAGTTCTTGTGTGATTGCTGCATTTGAAGTCTTTGAAATGTTTAAAGTCTTTTGCAAGAAGGTCCAAAATGAAAAGGACTTAAATATTGAAAAGATTAGAAGTGATCATGGTACAAAATTTGAAAATTCTGAAATAGATACATTTTGTGAGGAATTAGGCATAGATCATAGATATTCTTTCCCTAGAGCCCCCTCTCAAAATGGAGTAGTTGAAAGGAAAAATAGTTCACTTAAGGAAATGGCTAGAACAATGATAAATGAGAATAAATTACCTCATTATTTATGGGCTGAAGTAGTTGCCATGTGATTAGCAGAGTTCATTTAAGACCAATCATTGGAAAAACACCTTTTGAGATTTGGAATGATAGAGTCCCCAATATTTCCTATATGAAACCTTTTGGTTGTAAATGCTTTATTCTAAATACAAAGGACAACAAAGATAAGTTCCAAGTCAAATCAGATAAAGGTATCTTTGTTGGTTATTCAATTAGGAGTAAGGCATATAGGATATTTAATAAAAATTCTAGAACCATAGAGGAGACTCTACATGTGGTGTTTGAGGAAAACCATGCTAGAAAAGTAGATCAGGTTGATAGGACTGAATCCAATGATGATATTCAACCTGAAATTTCCTCTAAAAACAATGTTTAAAATGAAAATGTTCAGGTAGAGAGGAATTGGAGGTATTCTTCTAGTCATCCACCATATTTGATTATAGGAGATCCATCATAAGGTGTTAGGACTAGATCTAGAACTAATGTATGTGGTGCTTATGCATTCACATCACAAATAGAGCCCAAAAATGTTTTTGATGCTATAGAAGATGAATATTGGACTATGGCTATGCATGCTGAATTAAAACAATTCATTAGAAATAATGTTTGAGAACTTGTACCTCCACCTAAGGATCATCAGATCATAGGACCAAAATGGGTATTTAGAAATAAATCTAATGAATCAGGCCATGTAGTTAGAAATAAGGCTAGGTTAGTAGCACAAGGATATAATCAGGAGGAAGGTATAGATTATGACGAAACTTTTGCTCCTGTAGCTAGATTAGAAGACATCAAAATTTTATTAACTTTTGCATGTTATATGGATTTTAAATTTTATCAAATGGATGTTAAAAGTGCTTTTCTGAATGGTTTCATTAAAGAAGAAGTCTATGTTAAACAACCACTTGATTTTGAAAATGAAAAACATCAAGATTATGTGTATAGGTTGAAGAAAGCTCTATATGGTTTAAAGCAAGCTCCCAGATTTTGGTATGAAAGATTGAAAGATTTTTTGATTGAGAAAAAATTTCATATCGGTAAAGTAGATACTACTCATTTTGTCAAGAAATTTGGGAATAATATTTTAGTTGTCCAAATTTATGTTGATGACATCATATTTGGTTCAATTGATGAAAACATGTGCAAAGTTTTTGCTAGAGTGTTGACCCCATGCTTAAAAAAAAAGGGGGGAGGAGTGGAGCTGGCTTGTCGCCGGCAAGCCGCTTCAAGGAAGCGGCACCCGGACCCCAAAACCCACATTTGGTAAAAAGTTAGGGGGATGGAGCCGGCTTGCCACCGGCAAGCCGCTTCAAGGAAGAGGCACCCAGACCCCAAAAAACCCACATCTGGTAAAAAGTTAGGGGGGTGGAGCCGGCTTGCCACCGGCAAGCTGCTTCAAGGAAGAGGCACCCGGACCCCAAAAAACCCACATCTGGTAAAAAGTTAGGGGGGTGGAGCCGACTTGCCACCGGCAAGCCGCTTCAAGGAAGCGGCACTGGGACCCCGAAAACCCACATTTGGTGAAAATGACCGGGGGAACAGCCAGCTTCCGCCTGCCACGTAGCGGCTGCCGATTGGCTACCCAAGAAGGCAAGCCGAATCAATCAGGAAAATACGACTAGATTTAATCACGTAAATCTCGCAAATCTGCCAATTACGCGGACCGTGTAATCAAGCCGAAATCACGCTGCCTTCCATCTTCGGGTGCCCCCAAAGAGGGCGGCCCCCTACACCACCGAGCAGGCTCAAAAAATTGCTGGGAAGAGGCTAGATTTTCGGAGAGAGAGGCTTGGATTTCCGGGAAGGAGAGGCTGAAAATTCCGGGAAGGAGAGGCTTGAATTTCCGGAGCGAGAACTTCTGATCCCCGACGACGCCTTTTCGCTGGGGCCCCGACGCCTTTTCGCCGTGCCGGAGCGAGGACTTCCGATCCCCATTGACGACGACGCCCCTACAGGTAGGCCCTTCCACCCTCGCCATTTTACGTATGCTTTTACTACGTTTTGTTGAGCCTTGACCACATAACGCCTTCCCTGTGCAAGGGGACGGCTGGGGGACGGACCAGGATATCATTGCTTCGAAAACACATCCGAAGGTACCGGGGGCCGCCCACCAGGCTGGGTTAATCCACCCGGCCCGGTTGTGCTCAGTTTATGCGCGACCCTTCTGTCGGGTCTTTTTACGCAGAAATTCAAAAGTTTCCCAACAAGCTTTACAAGTTTTTTTTCGATCCCCACATGTTTTTTTCAGGATACCGGAAAAATTCCAAAGATGACACTGCCGGCAAGGAAGTCGGCGGTGGCCGTTCGGGTGTACAAACACGTACAACCCGACGGTGCCCGTTTCTTTCCCGGGAGGCGTAAGTCAACCCTCTCGATGCCTCGAAAAGATTCCCAGGACGACACCATCGGCAAGGAAGCCGGTGGTGGCCGTTTGGGTGTACGAAACATACAATCCGACGGTTTCCATTTTTTTTCTGAAAAACGAAAGCTGCCAGCAGGCTGGTTCAAGGAACTGGCTGCCGCATCGCCAAAACCCCCATGCGTGCAAAATGAAGGGGTGAAGCAGCCGGCTAGCTGCCGGCAGGCCGGTTCAAGGAACCGGCCGCCGCTACCCCAAAACCCCCATGGGTGCAAAAGGAAGGGGGAAACAGTCGACAAGCCGCCAGCTGGCCGGTTCAAGGAACCGGCCCCCATTTCCCCAAAATCCCCATGGGTTTGTATGAAGGGGGGAAGCAGTTGGCAAGCCGCCACTTCCCCAAAACCCCCATAGGTGCAAAAGAAAGGGGGAAACAGTCGGCAAGCTGCCGGCTGGCCGGTTCAAGGAATCGGCCCCCGTTTCCCCCAAAACCCCCATGGGTGCAAAGGGATGGGGGAAGCAGCCGGCTAGCCGCCGCTTCCCCAAAACCGCCATGGGTACAAAAGGAAGGGGGAAACAGCTGGCAAGCCGCCGGCTGGCCGGTTCAAAGAACCGGCCCCCGTTTCCCCAAAATCCCCATGGGTGTGTATGAAGGGGGGAAGCAGCCGGCTAGTCGCCAGCAGGCCGGTTCAAGGAACTGGCCGCCGCTTTCCCAAAACCCCCATGGGTGCAAAAGAAAGGGGAAACAGCCGACAAGCCGTCGACTGGCCGGTTCAAGGAGCTGGCCCCCATTTCCCCCAAAACCCCCATGGGTGCAAAGGGATGGGGGAAGCAGCCGGTTAGCCGCCATTTCCCCAAAACCCCCATGGGTGTGAAAGGAAGGGGGAAACAGCTCGCAAGCCGTCGGCTGGCCGGTTCAAGGAACCGGCCCCCGTTTCCCCAAAATCCCCATGGGTGTGTATGAAGGGGGGAAGCAGCCAGCTAGCCGCTGGTAGGCCGGTTCATGGAACCGGTCGCCGCTTCCCCAAAACCCCCATGGGTGCAAAAGAAAGGGGGAAACAGCTGGCAAGCCGCCGGCTGGCCGGTTCAAGGAACCGGCCCCCGTTTCCCCAAGACCCCATGGCTGCGCAAATGGGTGGGGAAGGCAGCCGACGAGCCACCGGTCAACCGGTACAAGTAGCCGGCTGCCGGCTCCCCAAAAACCCATCATTTTCTCCCCTATTCACCACCGGATCCAATATGGATCCCCATTTTGTTCAATTCCCATTTGTTTACTTGATTCTTGTTTATTTTCATCAGAAGGGATACGATTATCCCTCTAAACAGCCTAGAAAGTCTTCCAAGGTGAGGCCGTACGTGGCCGGATTGACTATCATGTTTTCCGTTTTAGAGCTGGAGAGAGGCCGGGAATGCCTGGGCTGTCTGAGGGTGCCTAACACCTTCCCCAATAGTACCCTGAGCTCTGTATCCAGTTCTCTCATGTTACACGAGTTTACGTGAATCTCGTGGTTTTATCGTTTCGATGGTGGAAGAACACTTTCCCATTTGGTTTTCCTTGTTTTCTACCCAAAAATAATGTGGCGACTCTGTTCAACGAGCAATCAACCACACGTGGTGATGCACTCACATAAACACCTTTCAATTATCTGTACCTCGGTCCGTCCGTCGGTGGGGCCGACGGAAACCCATGGGCTTCTGGGTGTTAACCAACCACCACCTGATCAACAATAGCGCGGGCCACGCCAGCCACCCCTGCAGCCACAACAGCCGCGCATTACAGAATACACGCCGCTTTCTAAACCACTAAGCCAGGTATTCCCCCGGGCCCAGGCACTACTCACGCTTCCCCCTATCAAGCCACCTCTAGCTACTCTTCCTGCCTGGTACAATTCGTGGCAGTACTACGAGTACCACAGGTTCGCCGGCCATGCAACGGACCATTGTCGAACGTTGAGACAATCTATTCAGAGGCTTATCAACTCGGGCACCATTGAGAATCAACAACCTCCCGTACCCCCAGAGCCAGGCCAACATACCTTCCCAAATAATGCGGGCAACTCCCAGGTCAGTGCTATCTTCCTAGGTGCCCGAAAGAGGCACCCGCTTGAAGGGTTCCGGCCTACGCAGCCAGTTTCTGCCTATCCTACCAGGCACAAACAAGGGACAAGAAGATCCCTCCCTTCGGCATGGCTGCTGGATGCAGGAACTCCCAGGCTGAACCCCGCCGACCTCATCCGGCCGGCCAACCATCCATCGACACTAGAGGAGCTCCAGCCATACTACCAACAACTCTGGACCTCCATCCTCACTATCAATAGCCACTGGAGAAAGAGGAAGTCTTCAAAACCTATGCCACAACAGGCGTCATCCTCACCCGTAGGAAAATTCTTCGTTCGGGTGGTGCCTACGGTTGTCGCGTCAAAAGAACCGATTGCTGCGTCAAGGGAGCCGGCCGTCGGGACGACCACATGGGCTCAGCCCAAGGTAATTCTTTACTCACCTGCTGCCCCAGTCAGGGCAGTCATCCCAGTAGTACCTTCGATCCCCAAAGCCTCAATCACCGGCTTTGCATCCACAACTGGCACTCCAGCCGACACGGCCTCAACAGCAGCTGCAACGCTGGTGCCACTCCGAACACACCTGACAAAGCAACAGCTCACCAGGCCCTCCCCTCTGGCCTCGCTCACTTCTGAACAACATAAAGGCAAGGGAATAGAACAGTCGTCTGCATGCACGGCTATAACCAGGTCGGGCTAGGTGTATCAGCCACAGTCGCGCCCTAGAGGAATCTCTTTCCCAGGAATAGCAGGACGAACTTCAACCAATAACCGACCATTGGCTGTCATTTCAGCAGGGCCAGCGGCCGCCTCCTCAGCACCGGCCATCTAGTTGCAGTCACTCCCGGACCTGTCAATCCAGCTGCAAGGGATACGGGCTGACATCTCCCTATGGGATTTGCTCCGATCCTCTACGGAGCACTGGGAAACTCTCCTCAAAGTGCTACAGATAGCCAAAGTAGACCAAGGTCTCACTCCTGGGGCCATAGAAGGAATGGTGGCCACAGTAACAGTCCCCTCTTTCGTCTACTTCTCAGATCTAGACCTCTCACCGGTCGGGACGAACCTCAACCTGTCTCTGTACATTTGGGTGCAATACAAGGACTTCTGTATCCCAATGGTAATGATCGATGATGGGTCCGGGCTAAACCTGTGCCCGCTACAAGTCCTGCACAAGCTGGGAATCAAAGAGCAAGACTTGCTCCCCACCGACCAGGTGATGAGAGGGTTCGATGGCACTCTGCATGAAGCCAAAGCTGAAGTCGTCCTCCCTCTCGTCATCGGACCAGCCGCCTTCAAAGTTCCTGTGCACGTGGTAGACATTCCCCTAAGCTACAATCTTATCCTAGGCCGCCCATTTCTCCACCAGAA